>NNCF01130299.1:258955-289646 GCA_002313205.1 Laupala kohalensis | reverse complement strand
TACTGTTTTTTGACAATAAATTTATTATTATTATTATCATCACATGAAATGTTGTAGATGTAGAACATCACTCCTTTATGCAAGTATAACTGGATATTAGTAGTAACAAGTAGGGAGTGGAAATGGTCACTACTGTGCTTTTGGCCTCATTAAATATTTCAAAAGTGATGAATGGCCCTTAAATTAATGAGAAACTACAACAAAGTGTTATGTCACTTAAACTCTATTAATTAGTATGGGTATGTAACTAGTTAAAAGGTCGGTTTGATGTGTCTAAATACATATTAATATTTGAGTAAATATAAAGTTTTATAGTTGTTTTGAGAAATCAATGTACTTGATTGCTCCTGAGAATCTTTTTCAGTTAAATTGTACATTTGAAACATTTTTTGGCCAATATGATTATGCTCTCAATTTTCAGTAAAAGGAATAGAATAAATAATTCTTATTCAAGACTTACAACCTTTAACGGATGTACAGTATATATTTTGAGATTTAAAAGCTCACTATGTTTTGACTTTATGTGGAAGTTGTCATCAGGCGGTTGTTCGTCCATTAAAGGTCGTAAGCCTTGAATGATTTATTTAATTTGATTATGTAGTATACCTTAAATGTAGTAGAATTTCAGTAAAAGGATTTGTTTTATGTATCATTGTTTCTTTGTGTATTAATAATTTTGGTTTATAACTTGCAGTGGAGGAGATGATTCTACATCCTTTTGAAACTCGCTCTGACAGTTTCTACTTTGTGGATGATCATCTCATTATGCATAACAAAGCTGATTATGCATATGATGGAGGAATGCAGTAATAAAACAGCATTCATCACCTGCACATTACTGAATTTTTATTTGAAGGTATCACAGACTGCTCACGGAGTGTTAATGAAATACTGTTGATAATATATGAGAATGAATTACATAAAGATACATTTCTGCATCTTTGAGTTGTTAATATTTTTAATTAAGCTATTATTTTGCTTTGAATGTCTGCCTTAGCTCATATATTATTGTAATGTTTTTTAATGAAATGTGACATTTCTGATGTATTTGTAATTATACTTCATTGTGATGGTACAAATTGTCTGCAAAACTGATATATTTTAAAAGTATTTTGTTGCGTCTTGTGTTTTGCCATTTCTTAATGTAAATTCTTTGCCAGTATTAGTTGTTTACCTGGATTTCTGTTGTAACCTGAATTGACTTATGAAGAGGAAGGTCTGAGTATGCTCATGTGGTTCGTCTATTTCTGTCAAGACTTTTGGATTAGACAGGATTTTTAAGAAAGTTTTCTTGGGTCTGAGATTTAAAAGATATGATTTTGGAGCTGGCTCAATGTGTCCAAACAACTGTGTAAGGAACAGAATGCAGGTAACTATTCTATGTCAATGTCAATGAATCAGAACCATTAATAAGTCAGTAGTATGAAGTGGGGATTGGATACTTCAAACTGGGGTGCTGAAGGACATCTTGGAAATGGGAACTAGATGTGATAGACTTTTCAAGATTTTAATGAAGATTTATGGTTTGCCACAGAAGATAACTTATTGTTTGTTACAGAAGATTTTCTGGTTTGTAGTATTTCTGCAAAGAAAGGAATTTGCTTTTTGAAAGATATTAATTGCTTTCAAAGTTTTTCCTTATTTTAGTCCTTGTAATTGTATAAGAGCTTCAAAGTTTATTGATTTGTCTATTTAACAGAGCTGTGACTGACTTGAGTTTGTGTGTCATTATTTTTTATGTTTTCTATATACAATATTTTATCAACAAGCATTTATTTTAGTATTCACAATAAACTTATTGAAATATTTAGTATGAATTTAGAATGGTCTTGCTGTTTTGAAGGTTCAGGGTTCCTCCATACTAACTGGTTACAAAATAAATTTTTTAAGATTTGTATTTGTTTGTTGTTTTTTTTACAAAAAAAACTATGTCAAATTTATTATAAACCTTTTACCATAACTATGAGATAACTTCTGGTGCTGAAGGCAATGTCCATTGTGCTCAAAGTTGTTCCTCTCGTCTTGTAAGGTGCTGTAAATTGACCTCTATGCTGCCAGAATACATTGATGTCCAGTTCCACACTTCATTATGTTACTATTGTAAATGTCTTTTTGTTTTAATATTAAGAATTATGGACTATGTTAATTATGTTAAGTTCACAGATACTGCATACAGAATAAATACTTTTTTCTTATTTTAATTCGCAAATAAAGGGTTTGAGTAGTTTTTGGATATTTCAGAACAGCTTTGAGAAAATGTGGGATTTGCCATGTGTCAAATACTTGTCTTTTCTTGTTGGAAAGATTTCTTTATTTCTTTAATTAACTTTTCATGTACACACTTAAAAGTAAAAAAGAGAAAAATTTGAAGCTAAATTTAGGAATTTATTTTGTGTATGTTAACAAAAAGTTTTAAAAATCTTGTTTAGTATTTGTTTGTTTTACATTTTATTTCATTTGAAAGACATGACAAATACTGTTCTATGATTGAATTGAATCTTAGCAAAAACCTAACTTTGTTTGCTTGAATTTCATTTGAGTACTGATGAGAATTTAAGTTGGTTTCTGTATTTGTTATGTGATGTTTTCATAAGATATAAAAATATAATTTATGCTACAATTATTTAATATATTGACTGAGTTTCTGTGGGACCAGAGGGTGAACAGCTTTTACTATACTACTTTTGAGGGTTGTTTTAAATTTTTATTATTAATTTTACACTTTGATGAATGTCATATCTATTACAACAAAAGCTGGGATGTAAGGAATGTTGTTTACTTTTGTAACACTATTCTATCGCAACCCATCAATTGTTGTAAACTAAGAAACTTCTCAACAGTATCACGTATAAATAGTATCCTCTCATGGAATGTGTACCTAGATGTCAAGGAAAGCAAATTGAAAATAAATGATAAAAAGTATTGCTGCTACAATGTAAAGAAAGGGAGGAAATGAGAACTTAATTTTCACTACAATATACTGGAGCAGATATGCTGACTTGTGGAGTATGTACAATTTTAATGTTATGTTCTTCTCCAGGTATATATGTAGTTGAGTTGTCAATTCTATTGGCATCTAGAGTCCTCTATTTTTCAAAACAGATGGGCACTTAATTCACACAACGAATGCATATTTTTATTTTATTGGACATTTACACTTTAAGAATTTGGACACTATTAACTTAATCAGTTTCCTAATAATTGAGTAACTATTTGCTACCTCCCAAGTAAAAGTTTCTCTTTGTGCATATAACTTTTAAGATATTATTGTTATTTTTAATTTAATGAAATGCATTTGTATAATGTACAAATTACCAGTGTTTTTTTTTTAAGGAATTGAGGAAGTAAACATTTTAGTACTAATGCCTTAGGAATTCATGTTGTTAGAAGTGCGAATGAATTGACTTATAATGATCCTTATGGATTTTTAAACAACATTTTGAATATGCTACAATTTCTTGCCAGTGTTCTGTACGAACATTTAATGTAAAAGATGTACACTATACTGCCTCCATCTTTTTTATTTTTATTATCATTGTTAATCCTATGTGATTGTTATTTAGTCAAAATTGCAGATATAACCTGTTTATTAAAACATTGCTTTATTTGAAAATAATCAGATTGATGACACAATTTTCCTAGAATTGAAATATACCTTTTAAGAATAAGTCTCTGTGATTGAAATTATGAGCTGGAAAATAAAAATTCATAACATCTTGGAACCAGTTTTGCTACATAAAGAATTGATTATTAGAATTTAATACAAATAATATATTCTTTGATTACAGTATTGGGGAATCTATTTGTACTTAAGAAAATTGCTTCTTTAGGTTTCATGTTGTGAGTTTCACTCACGCGTCTGAAAAAAATGAGCTTTGCTCTAGGTAAGAAAATGCTCTACAAAATTTCAAGTTATTCCAAATGTTTTGGGGTCAAATGGATCTTCTAACATTGTTGGATTAAATAATGAGCTTCTGGAAACTGTTAAGAGTACTTCACCTATATCAGTGAGATTTGGCCTTCGACACAAAACAATATTTGGGCTGCCCACTGTTAACCTGTTCAATTTAATGTGTTTCTTCATGGATTGTGGAGCCAACAAGTTAGTTAGTTAATTTGGTATTTAAAATCCATCTAAATTGTGTTCAGAAAGAAATTATGGAATTGTAGGCAGAGATATGGAGGGGAATTAAATTTCATGGTGAAACAAATTTTTACTGTTGGGTGCTAATTTATCTGTGAGTAGTAATATTAAAGATTTGAAGTATTGAGGCTAATTGAATTCAGTTCCTCTACTTTTATGGAGGTGTGAGTTCCAAAGTACGTTTCTCCCTTCATATTGAAATAAGAATTTTTAGGGCGTGGTTTGGATTTGATTTGACATAAAAGTCTCTGATGTGGTCATTTCTCCTTATTTTGTAATAAATTGTAATACATTTAAATCAAGTGCATTCCGGGATGACCAAATTCTGTGTGGTAAAGTAAATTTTATATAAATATATGTGTGTATCAGGTGAGATATTTAAATTAAGAATCATTTATTTTAAATTTTCTTGGAATAAATCTCAAATATTTTGAAAGATGCAGCTTGATAATATTATTAAAGGACTTGTGTGCCTAATTAAATTTACTGGTGCCTACAATACCAAAAATGAGATGAAAACAACCCTGCTTAGATTCTTTATTTGTGGTATCATTTTTATCAGTGTTTACTTCTAAGTTACATCCTTCAGTTACAATACCAGTTTGAATAATTGTTTGATTCATATTGGTTAGAAATGCAGAGAGAGAAAATAATAATGAAACAAGGGACAAAATTTCCTAGGGCACTGAAGTATAAACCACTGAAATGAGAATTCTTTCTTGGTAAGAAAATGACCTCTGGTCACCCTGTACTGCCTTCTATTCAGAAAAGATCTCTATACCCTGGGTCCTATAGAGGACTGAAGGAATTGTCCCATTGTCTATCAGTGAAGGATGAACTATTTGCCTTGTTATTAGATTGTAGATGGAGAAAATTAATGTGCTACAAATGTGTAGTATTGGGTGTCTGTGATTTGTTACTCCATTGCACATTTTATTGTCTTTTAAAAATTGGAATATTTTAATATATCCTTGAATGTTGGACATTATTATCTTATTGATTATTTTATGTATGAGAATAGTAATATTTTTATACTCCATAATTTACATTTTGTGTTTGTTATTGAAATTGTGTTTTCTTTTTTTTTTTACTTTTAAATTAATTTTCAGGTGTCATTATTAAGATGGTTGTTATACAAGAGATGTTAAAATTTTATCGCTCTCTGACTGAAAATGAATTTAGTATGCTCAGAAAACAAAATCTCTAAAATTTTAGACTTTTAATTGTATTTTGAACCAGTGTTGTCTGAAGGGTGATTTTGTAATGTATTTTTAATGAAATGTAAGTTTTAAGCCATAAGTTTTTCAGTTTTAATTATTTTTTACTGTCTTATATTGATTTGGAGGGCACTAAATATGAATGACGTAAAAAATAAGACTGATGACAAATGACTCGGCCATTAGAAGTATAAAAGCTGTCAGATTCTACCAAAGATTGATCAAATTTTATCAGCTTTGATTTTTTTAAAAAATTGTTATAAGTAGTTTTGACTGACAATGAATTAAGTGGTATTTGGCAAAGAGTTACAAGTAACATGTGACTAGAATCCNACATGTGACTAGAATCCAGCTCAACACCCCCCCCCCCCCAAAAAAAAAAAAGAAATGGTAAGATAACAAACATATTTCATTTTATTTGACTGCTCTATTGGTAGCTGTCATTTCATGACAGCATATTATTTTGGGTGGTACTAAAGAGCCAAGAAGAAAATGCAGCACACCAGTACAGCATTTTTATGCACTTTCTGACAACCTGACTAGTCTAATGATAGTTGTCATCTGTCAATGTGTCAGAAATTATTGACATAAGATGACACCGAAACCATTAAACATAAATGCTTTGGAAGTCAAAGTCATTTAAATTTAAAAAGTTGTCATAGTATCTTAAAAATCCCAAAATACCTGTTTAAGATAAATTACCCTTCTTTTAGCGAATGTTAAAATGGTGTAAAATTTTTAATATTGTAGGGATCTCATTTTCTGACAAATCAATTTCGGGTTTAATGAGAGTGGTATTATTTTTAACTTAATAACAATCATTTTAGTCTACATGGATGTTGAATGGAAAACACAAATTGTGTGAATACAACAGAATTGTGTAATTTGTTTGATTTTGCTACTTTTTAATTAAAGGAATTGTAAAGAATGCACATTAATTTCATGTACAATTTTCGTCCAGCATCCGTCTTACTTGAGCTATTTACGAAAATATACCTGTATTGATTTATTGCTGATTTCATGTTAATTATATTGTTCATGATGTATGGACTCTTGTTTAATTATCATAATGTGTCAGCAGAAGAAGTGTGATTCTGTGATTAGTACATTTTTGTACTTAGAAATAGGGAATTGAGTTCAGTAATATAACAATTCATTTGTGATAGTTAGACAATCCTTCTTATTTTGTAGTAATATATTTTGCACTGTTTAACCAGCTATGTTTTAGAACTGACAAAACATTTTCATTTTTGTTCTTGTTTACATCATTTTGTTGAAGAAAGTACTGTTGTGATTTTTCTTTTTACCTTCCTGAAAGTTCCAAATAACATGGCTCCTACTTTTCTTTAAGATACTGAAGATAATTGTAGTAAAAGTTGGATAATATTAAGAGGGGATGTAACTGTAATATTTTTTATAACAATTGTTGGGGAAAATTGGACAGTTAAGAAAGGATGAAATGCAGACTACTCTATATGACCATGTCTTATGTATGTGTGTGCTCTCATTACAAATTTTAACACATGATCAATTTGAGGCATCCTGTGTTTGAAAATATGTGTGACCTATAGAAAGATCAATAAAGATGTTTACGTTCCATTGTTGTGAGCTATTTGTATTCTTTCTTTTTTTTATGTGAAACATGATATTCGTCACAAACATCCTACAGTGAAGTCCTTATAAAAAGCATGACTCATGTTTCTTTATTAAAGTAAAACATTCAATTTCATAGTTTCAACTCCCTGTCATACTGGAAACCCCATTCTTTCATTTCCATAATATCAAAGAAAACTAATGAAAGGGTCATCAATGATATTATTCTGTAATCTGTATTTCAGTAGATTATAAATTAGCTTACCAATGGTTCCTCGTTCTAGAATGATTTGCATGATTCTGATATTTCTCACTACGTGGGATGCTTTTGAAACAAAATGTTAGCTTGTTTCTTGGAATTTTTTCTTCCAATTAATCATTATAACAGGTTAAGTTCCCCCATACATTAGAACTCTCACATTTTGAATATATATCATGTATCATCTTTCTGTAAACTTTTCTTCTAAATTAAAAACTTGAACATTATTTCAAGAAAAATTCATGATGTATGATATGGTGAAGCGAAACAAGAGAATGGTTATTTCTGTTGTTTTATGTTGCTGCTGATGAAACAAAATGTTTCAAATACAGTTTAATGTTGAATTTTTTATTTTGTGTGTGCACTCAATGAATTGTTATACGAATGTGATTTNCAAATACAGTTTAATGTTGAATTTTTTATTTTGTGTGTGCACTCAATGAATTGTTATACGAATGTGATTTTGTCTAAATTATTTTTAAAAAATTTCTTAATTTGGTCATCTGTAAAGTCATTCCCAGGTATAATTTAATTCAAAACTTTTTAAAATAGGAATTTTGAAGCAAGGAATTACAAAATTATTTCATTTATTTTTATTTCTCATGAGTTACAGCTTATGAGTTTTAAGTCATAATTGCACAAGGAAATTCTTTGATTTATCTAATACTTTTAAATGATTCATTGTTGTATAAGTAATGTATATCTCGGAAACTGCTCCAAGAATTTTCACCAAATTTGGTATATCAGATTTTTACCCCAAGAATCCAATGGGCTAGGTACCAATTTGGTGAAAATTCGTTTTTCTTTCCTTTCGGAATACACATACAAATATAATATAATATATATAAATAAATAATATGCCACCGTCGACAGCACTGCAGCATTTCACGAACAAAGAACGTGCGCATTCGAGACCTTCACATGTCCTTACTCCATGCATTACTGATCATGGGCGTATTTGAATTTGTCGGCAAATTATAAACGAATAGTAAGTCAGCGAATAGCTGAAGTAAATAGACAACAAAGAAGTCAGCGTTTGGAAAATTTACGACTGCGTGCACTCGAAACACAAGGCCACAGACTATAAAATGATGAGCGAATGCAACAATGCTTAGAAGAAAAGAGACGACGTTATGGATGTGAGAGAGCTTTATTAGCAAACGTATTACCTATTTGTAAATTAGCTGCAGATTCTAATGTCACTTATAGTAGCTTAGTTAATTTTAACACTGTGTAATACTTGCGTAGTTAATAATACTAATAATGTAGTTCATTAAATGAGCACTGTGGTCTAGCGCTAACGTGCATGCTTCACGATCGGAAGGTCCGGTATTTTTTAAACTAATTTTTGTTGATTATATGATGTATATTTATACATTCATCCTCTCTAACATTTTTACTTTAAATAAATAGCTGCTGAATAACTGAAATGCGAATAAAACTGATAAGTTTGCTGCTTAAGGAGGCTCTGTTGGTAGAAGAATTAGTAGTGAGAATGCTGTGAAATTAGTCACACTAATTCATTTAGCTGTCCTGAATATTGTTACGAATTTTTTGAGTGATTCATGGGTTTTGAAGCGAATAATCGCAATACCAATTCAGTTTTACGATTCAATTGACATGACTTCTTATAAAGATATGATGACCTTCCGAAAAATTTTGATTATAGCGAAACAACAGTGAGAACTCAGTAAAATTAACTTTAGTTATAAGAACAGGTTTGAATTAACAATAACTGTCGAAAACATGGACTGTGGTGGGTTTTTAAATAAAATACATTTATGTCGAAAAAATACAAAATTCCATGGCCTCAACGTCAGCTCTTACAATGTAATTACATTTGCTCTTGTCAGGTGTGGCATTGCATGTCTAATATAATACGTTCATGAGGTGTATTTGCTTGAACGAAAAAGGAGCATAGGAACCGCAATGTAACGACTTCGTAGCAATGAAACATACATCCACTGTAACTTACAGAGAAGGATTAATATTAAGAATTTGTTGTTTCTTAATATTTGTATATTTCTTTTTAAATAATTATAAGACCAAAATATTTCATTTAAGTTAATACATTTTAATTTTATACCATTTTAATAATATTATTTCTAACATGTATCTTTAACAAAAATTCTCATTTACTAAAAACTTGAACATTTGCCCTATTCCGAGAATTTTATTTGTAATTTCATTTTTTACGGAGATTTTCGTATTTTACTTGAAATAAAGGTAAAAGTCAGAATCAAATAATTGTTAGTAGTGATAAGAAACGTCAGTGTATATTTATATTCTTAGCTCGACATATATTTCATATATTATTACTTTTATTATTTTCTCAATTGTGTTATGTTTTTTAAACTTTGATTGTAGGTAACTAATTATAACATAAGTTGCCGGAAACCGCTTTGGTACCTTCAATAAAATATTTTCTGAATATTATGGTTATTTCAAGGGAAGTAAAAACTGAATACACCATCACCACGTAATTATAATATTTCATATTTCTTTTATTTCCTGTGTACGAATTCTCAATTTCATTTTTTGGAGGTTAGACCTATCTAAGTAACTATTACTATTGAATATAGGCTATTTTTCCCCGTCTCTTGAACTTTCTTCCTCCGTAGTTTAACCCTTTCAGTCACCACCTTTCCCTTTCAATAAAACCTTTTCTAATTATTTTTCATTTTAGACATATTCCTCACATAACACTTCCCCACTAAAGTTAACTCACGTGACATTAATAAGCCGAATTACGAGTTCAGCGTTGCCAAATCTGAACGGATACTATGGGAATCAAGGACGTGGAATATTAAAATAGTGTTCTAGCGGATTTGACCACCGCATTTCCTGTTGAACCTCCTTAACTGACCACCTACTGCATCATGGAAAGAGCCATCCACGACATATTTTTGTTAAGAATCCGAAAACCCATATTCGCCACCAATAGCACACCAAACTGATTAAACCGGCGTTTTACGAGACATCTGACTTAAAATGTGTTCTTTAATGGAACAAAGATGTTTTTAAATATTATTTTAATATGTTAAGACGTTAAGTACACGAGGAAAGTATAATCAGACTGATCGTGTTGACAAAAATAAATGAAAATATAACTTTCTTTGCGGGAAATCGAACCCGGCACACACGTAAATATTCGAGACGTTGAGACAATTGAAGACAAATTGTTATAATCTATTTACTCTCTGTATGTGTTCTAGCGGGTAAATACAGCATGTCATTTCCATAAAATTAAGAATCACTTCTTAAACCCGGACACACACACACAAAATTGTATATGGGCAACGTAAACTGAGCAGTTACCAAATTAGCGAAATGGTTACGTATGGAATTATCATTCGTTATATTAATGGTCACACAGCAGTGTAACTGATTAAGTAAACCATGGGTTGAATCCCTTTACGAATGGTATTTTTTAAATTTCTTTTTCCAAGATCATGACATGCGTGATCATATTATATTTTAAAAAAATTACATTTGATTGAAAATCATACGACCATTTTCTGAGCCATTCGAGCGAAGCCTCCTAAACGACATGCGAATGGTAGAATGATGGTGAGTGAATGGCAGGGAAAACGGGAGAACCCCGAGAAAACCTGCCGCGAACACCGCTTCGTCCACCACCGCGAATTCTACTTGGACCGTCAGGGTTTGAACTAGCGTCACCAGAGGTAGAAGGCGAGTACGCTAGGCACTACGCCACGGGCCGTCTATTTAAGTGGCTAATATGCGATGTAATTGACGCGCCGATTTTGTCACGTAACCCTTCGATCCGTTCAAAAGCCTGGGGAACCCTCAACGCCGCTAGTAATTTCAAAATTGTCTTGCTTCGCCAGTAACTCTCCTCCCTCGCCAGTAATGTTTGTCAAGTTCTGACGATTTCAAAAATATAGCACTGGGGGTTTCGGTTATATTATAATATCATTTGGGATATTTAAGGAATGTCTTTGATTTCTAAGCTTAGAGCACTGCAAGATGGGACAGAGGGAGGTCTACATTTAATCTCCACAAAGAGGACAAGGCTGTGGATCTGTCTTCAAGTGAATGTGACTGAGGTTGAAGCGACCAATCCGCATGCTAGTCAAAATAGTTTGATTTCTTCACAAGGTGGATTTAGTGAAGGAATCTTCTGTAGTTTCTTACAATATGTAAGTTCGTAGATTTTGAATTCCATTCAAAATCCCATTATTAAAATTGACTTGAATAGTTTCTTACTACCATTCTAAATCCCATGGTTTTAAAATTGACTTAAATAACTGTTTATGAATCTTATGCGCAATTGGGTCAATCGCTTTGAGTGATGTCGGGGCTTTTGGTGATGACATGGTATCAGCGAAGATGACGAAGAGCTAGTTATGATTATTTTTTGATATAATTTCGATGGCTTTATGAATTGCTCAACTTTCACGTGATATAGAGATGTAGTTCGGAAGACGGAATGAATAAATTTCAAAAGGATTTGTTAATACGACTGCACAACCAGATCTTCCACCGATTTTCCAGCCAACATTTAAGGTGATTTTCGTATTTTTAATTGATGCTTGGAAGTAGCCTTTAGGTTTATAGTAGGGGTGAAAATTTTCCAAGGAGACCATGGATGAAGTCTAGGTAGAATGGATGGTTTTTGTTGCAATTAATTTCAGTTTTTCAGAATTACGCTTGACAAAAATCATCTTTCGCCGATTTAATATCCGCCGCAGTGGTCTTGAACATTCTCGTGATGCATTTCAGAGACTACAGACCATATCTCACTTGGACACCTCAGTGGCGACACCGAGACACAGTCGCAACTCCCACACCATAGATTAGGCCTACTTCACCACAGTACCAGAGCAAGCAGTCAAGTAGTCACACTAGGAAAGGACGGTTGTTGATATCTAATTTTTGTAAGAAGATGGAGGTCGAAGAAACACCACTACTTTTGTATGATTGGCATGAAAGATGGTTACTGGATGAAAAAAGGAAGAAAGAGAGTTATGGGTTCATCTTTGATCGCATTTCAAGTGGAGTGTTTTTAACCTTGAACAATGATTTGCGTAGGTATTCAAACAATATTTTTCTTGATATCACGATTTGAATAATTATTTGACGAATGATCCCTTTGTGAGAGACTACTCTGGATTTTCACAATAAATATGTCTGTGTCAAAATTCATGATAAATCCGACAAAATGAAAAATACTCCGAAAAAATATTCCAAAGGTCCTTGCGTTTTCTCGCTAGCACTGGTCGCCGACAACTTTTACTAGACTGTTGCTGAGGTGTTGATACACTTAAGAAAGCCATGTATGGTTACTCCACCAGGGCAGACTCGTCGCGAAGACACTGGTGAGAGGGTGAAACAACCAAGCCGGTGCCGAAAGCAGATATATTGCTTACACTTCTACATAATTCGATTAGTGTCGATGGAAGTTGTTATGCATAATTTCATGGTTACCTAAATATTTTCCTAGCACCTACTTGTCCTCTTTTTTTCGTTCTATAAAATGAATCCGTAAATTATTGTAATAACTAAAAATATTATTGTTATTACAAACTAAAAATATGTTGGCATAAGACGATACATTTCTTTTTTTTTTACATTATTTTGTATGGCGTGAAGGTTTCGTTACGAAAAATCGATTGCAGCTCACGTTGAGGTGTCAAATCCAGGAGAACAAATCCAGGAAGGCAGTATCCAAAACACCATTTCTCTACGTCGCAGTGACTTGCGTATTTTTACGGACTCCTTATGTCCATATCAAGGCTAATAACTTCTGAAAATTCCCGAAAATTACCCTTTCTTCTTTTGACAATTTTTCGCTCAAGAACCATTAAAGAAATTGGCGATGTATGCATTCGATTCCCCGCTTCGGCTATTGAGGAATGAACAATTACCGGAATTGTCCCCGTCGAAATTGTACCGTTATATGTGCTTATTTTGTGTTACTGTGTATAGCATTTTACAATCGTGCTATTAATCGTTGTATTAAGTTTACAAACTGTTTCATGTTCGGAAGGATATATAACACTAATAATCATTGATATTATTTAATAAGTATTGCATGAAATATAGGTAAAATATTTAATTACAAATCTACTTGACTTAATCTACCCAACTTAATTCTAAGGAAACAACAGTAAAATTTTCATGTAGTTTATTTATATAAGAAACGTTGCCGGCGCTTGTGTCCGTCACCACGAACTATAGTTATTTTAATATTACGCTAGTTTATTGATAGCTGAAGCCACAAACTTATAGTTAATAGAGAAGTGCTCGCTTAATAGTTGGAAAGTTTGATATGTGTTCTGTTTTTGTTGTTGTAAATATTGCATACATTGAAATGAGCTTATAAAAATTAAATTGAGCTCAGCAATTTAATGTTCTATTTATCTGTGAAAATAGAATTTAGTAGAGTTAGTTCTTATAGAGCGGAAACGTGTCTAGTAAATATGTTACGTATTTTATTAGTGTTTTAATTTTACTTTTAATGCAACATACGTTATCTTCCTATGTTAACCGAAACTCGATGAAATGAGAGTAATGTTAATGCCAGAACATCAAATTTTTTTTAAACACTAGTTAAAGTCACAACTGCAATTATCAATATATTACAAGCATCAATAATGACTTTTACCAAGAATGACTTTCACATATGAAATGAAAGGATCTCTTTGTAGGAACACGTGTCAATTCTAGATTACTGTATAGATTATTCATTATTGGCATGGGCCAGATATTACACAACCTTA
Source organism: Laupala kohalensis (assembly GCA_002313205.1). Classification (NCBI taxonomy): domain Eukaryota; kingdom Metazoa; phylum Arthropoda; class Insecta; order Orthoptera; family Trigonidiidae; genus Laupala; species Laupala kohalensis. Next base: position 275,687 of record NNCF01130299.1, on the reverse strand, counting down.
CATATAAACAAATGTACATGTTTACATGCAGTGTACACTGTCATTCAACATACTTGCTACGACAGTATAGAACGTGTTGGGGATCACATCATTANCTGATAAGAAAAGATGTGGCGAATTCATTTGAGCGGCTTTTTCAAACGAAAAACCGTGCCGCAAACGACTTGAAGTTTTGAAAATTCATGAAAAAAATACGTTTGCAGCATAAAACTTTTTTTAGTCTGAAGTTGATTTTTATGTATAAACATGTGAAAATGATCACAAATGATGAAAAAAGAAAGAACAATTTCATCTCGGCAGTGATTTTAAGCAAAAACCAGTGCCGCAACCGACTTGAAGTTAGACAATTTTTGGAAAAATGCATTTTTATTGTGTAATTCTTTGTAAGTCAAACTTTGACACTTTTCCAATTAAAGATGACGTTTGAAATTATAAATTATCTTCGAATTGTTTTTTATTTTTATTTTGGGAAATCGCAATGGCGTCGAGTTTTGTTTATTATCCGAATGATTAGGGATTTAATTGATTTCTGTTGATAATTAGAAAATACGTCCGTTTATTTTTGCTTAAAATCACTGCCGAGATGAAATTGTTCTTTCTTTTTTCATCATTTGTGATCATTTTCACATGTTTATACATAAAAATCAACTTCAGACTAAAAAAAGTTTTATGCTGCAAACGTATTTTTTTCATGAATTTTCAAAACTTCAAGTCGTTTGCGGCACGGTTTTTCGTTTGAAAAAGCCGCTCAAATGAATTCGCCACATCTTTTCTTATCAGAAGGGATCGTTTCCCGGGGTTTGTAGGAAAAAAATAATTAAGGCCACCCTAATAAACATACTTTCATTCATATACCACCTTTGTACTTAGGTGGTAATGATCACATGGGGCCCAGAATTGATGAGTCATGTAATACCATGTTGTAAGTAATAATAATAACAAATGAAAGAAGAAAAGCGCTAGTGTACATGATTCGAAAAGAAACTAAGAGGCTTGTGTGTGTGAAGGAAATGCGTTCAGACAAATTTGAGGTAGGTAAGGTGGTTCGACAAACACCATCATAATAGTATTTCGCCTATTGTTCGTACAACTTGAAGGAATTAATCGGTTTTGATTTCTTGCTTGATTTCAGACTTCAAAAGTACTGGTTTATATTAAACGTACTTCAATTTAATAAGTCAAAATGTCACAACGCGGGTACGATGATAGTAAAACCGAAGACAAAGATCTACGGAAGAGAATGGATTCTAAAGATGAGAAAAGAGGTTCAAAAGACGAGAAAAGGGGCTCCAAAGATGATAGGACCAGACGCATATCGAAAGAGTCTAAAGAACCAGAGAGTGCGCAGAGGAAACGAAAGGATTCTTTAAGAGGTTCTAAAGATGAAAAACCCGGAACGTCTTCGAAGAGTAAAGATGGAACGAAAGGATCGGATCGTGAAAGCAAAGCACCTTCTGACAATTTGGGAGAAATGCCGAAAGGGAGGAGACTGTCTGTCACCAGCAAGCAGTCGTAAGTAATATTTTAAGAGTTTAATCATACTGATGATATCGTGTTAGAATTGCTTCTGGGGTAGAGGTCTTCTAACAGCATTTGCTGCTTCGGGGACACTGCGTTGAGGCTCCTCTGTGCCCTGGTCGTTGATGAGTGAATGGCAGGGGAAACGGGATTATCCCGAGAAAACCTGCCGCGAACACCGCTTCGTCCACCACCGCGAATTCTACTTGGATCTGGCAGGGTTTGAATTAGCGTCACCAGAGGTAGGAGTACGCTAGGCAATACTCCACAGGTCGCCACTTAACCGTACTGAGAACGGAGAGATGAGGGTTGAAAAGCTTACATCTCTCCCTCTCATGATAATTAATAATTATTCAAACTAGTCAGATCTACTCTAGAAAATAACTAGACTTTTTTACACAAATGTTATCCACCTAGCACTAACTTAAAAAAGGATTGTACTAGTTTGCTGTCAGAGCTTCTTTCTTTTCTATTGATGAATAAATTGTTTGATGAGTTGGCTCTTATAAAGTTTAAATATTTTTGGTAATTTGAGGACCGGATCAGATTAAGACAATTGCACTTAAATTTCATTGTCTTCCCGCCTTACACTTGCAAAGGCCTACATTGAATTTAGTCCATAATGGGATTGCAAAGAATATAATTATGGCATAATTATATGGGTTCTGAAATTTAATTTGCAACGACACACCTTATGATGCCTTATGAATAAAATTTTTAAACAGATTTATCTCATTATATCATCGAGGATTGATCGTTTTGATGTGTTTATCTTCCTGTACTATTCTGATATTATCAATGAAGACCCCATCATGATTGTTTACTAACATGCTCTTTTTGTTAAGAATAATATTTTTTGTTAAGATAGTTGGGCACATTCCCGATTTTTAGTGGATTTGTGTTTAATTGTTAACAATTGAGTACTCACAGGTTCTGCGCTGATAAAATGTAACAACAGATAATAATAGTAATTACAGGTATTCTTTTAAACTGGCTGGTATGAAGTTAATGTCTTTACTCTGATTAGTGTAGTATCGTTATCGTTTGATTTCTTTGCATAAAATGTAGAGGGCACTACACACTTTTGCTTCAAATGTGAAGCAAATGTTAAGTAGAAGTGAGTGTTTACTCTGAACCATATACATGAAAAGAAACCTCTGGAGATCATACTTCAAAAATTCGTAGCTTACCATGCTACGACTTACTGAAGCTTTTCCTCCAAAGGTTACATCGATTCTCAAAGCATTTACTTAGCAGCTGCTTCGACCACTTTTTCCACTGTAGTATTTGTAAAATGGGAAATGTAGCATGCTTATCTACATGGAGCGATAGGAGGCAGGAGTAGGCTATTGTTATAGGTGGGCCGCTTAGCTGGGTTTACCAACAACTTGGCCCTCGTGGAGGGGTTAGTAATAGAGTTATTGATATTAGCAGGAGGTGAATAGGGAAAGGAGGTGTCCAGACATTTTTTTGGTGTAACACTATTAAGACAAGTGAGTCATTTCTGAACTGACTCTTTGTTCAAAAGTAACATGAGCATCTGTTAACAACGACGCCTCATTTATCGATTATTCTGGAGGCGCTTCCAGCCAGAAGTTATGCAACTGTCACGACGTCCTGCTACGCGATTGGAGCGTCAACTCACGCTGCAGTGCGAGTCTTTGCACAACCAGCCAGACCATGTGCTGGCACCGCTCGCGAGGGCGATCTGACACACTCTCTCTCCCGCTGCTCGCCAGAGAAGGTTGACACTCTCTCGCCCGCTGCATTCGAGAGAATTTGGACAAATCTCTGGCCCATTGCTCTCCAGAGAAGTCTGGCGCCCACTCGCTCGCTGCATTCGCCAGACGTCGGACGATCGCTCGCTCTCGGGTGGCAGAGGAGTCACCACTCGCTCTCAAGTGCTACAGCAGACGAACACTTTCTCTCAAGTGGCAGAGCAGTCCGCAGACTACCACTCTCACTCGGGTGGGAGAGGAGTCACCACTCGCTCTCGGGTGCTACAACAGTCACCGCTCGCTCTCTGGACGGGCTTGCAGCATGCCACTCATAGCCAGGCACTTTACCGGAGCAATACTTCACTTACATCACCGGAGGGACACATTCGTCTCGCCAGGCTCCCTCTCTGGTAACGACCAGGGCGTTACATTCGTCTCGCTAGGCTCCCTCTCTGGTCACTCATCATGCCATCACGCATCATCCCGGCGAGCTAAGCAACATGGTTCACTCGCCGCCTTTCATCATTTGTCTCTCCAGTAGGCATTCGCTCGAGGTCGCCTCACCCGAGCAGTCGGCAGACGGACAGTCACAGTCAAACAGTCCGCACGCCACTCGTCAGCAGTCAGCACTAGACTCGCTGTCAACGCATCTCATCATATAGCGCTCAACACTATCGCAGCGCCTCATATACATTTCTATTTTGATATTTGTCACCTCATTAGCTCTTGTTCTATGTATAGCATGTTTCATTAAATTGTTATTTGCTGGCAATCACTACTCATCTTACACCTTCATCCTTTCATCATTCATTACTGTCATAACAGTTGGTCCTTCGAGCGCAATGTGCAGATAAAGCTTGTAAATCGTCTGCATATCCTTTCATGTATTTGTTCTACGGGACAAAAACTTGATAATACATTTTCGGTCCTCTGAGGCGGATATCAATGTGCAGCTATTTTTTCTACGGGATAAAATTGTTTGCACGTGAGGGTTCGCTTTTCAGTAGTCTGAGCTATATGAACTGGAACATTGTGAAAAGCTATGAATTTATCTGGCCCCACCGGGAATTGGACCCGGGATGACTTGGTTAATAGCAAGAATACTACCACCTGAGCCACCAGAGGGGCTTTTGAGTACTTAACTGCGAAGTAAATGGTACACCTACTTCTTATGCATGAAGAAATCAAACGATAACAACTCTACACTGAGCAGGGTAAAAGTATTTTCTCCGTTTCCATGCATATCAGCCACTTTTATGTGTACTATTGGCAACGGTTGCAGAGGGAGTCCTACAAGCAAACGCTCTGCAGATTCAGGGATCAAGGGGCGTTCGGCAGTGGCGCAGACATTGATGCCTCTCCGTCGTCCCAGAAGAGAGTCGTCACAGCTGTCTACCGCAAGCGACGAATCCTTAGAACGAGGTGAAATAAAGGTAATCTGCATCCAAATATCTACCGGGAATGAATGGGAATGTTATTTTCAGGTAGTTAAAATATCTTCAAAACGACATATTTTTCACGTACGACCTATCTTCTTTCTTTTTTATGTAGTGTAAGGCAAATGAGAAGCAAACCAAGGTATATAAAATCCAAAATATTTATTTTGTGTTTCTATATTATAAGTTGCATTATATATCCTACATTTATACAAAGTCTTAAACAAGAAAATATTCTGTCGATCTGTTTATTTTGAATAAGACTCTTTCGCCCACATGGCGGCCATCTTCAGTGTTGGGTCCTGTCGTTAGCAGTAGCTGAATGGGTCTTATGCACGAAGGACCGTGACAGATCCACAAATCTCTTAATGTTTGTGATGAACACACAAAAACAAGATCTTATGAGCCAAAGTGCTTTATTTCCTTTGTTAATAGAATTGAAAATTGTGCTTATTTCCAAAGCGTCCTGTTTTTATAGAACTGGTTTCTGTCGCTGTTTTTATGAAGCTGGAAGAAAATGGTTTCTGAAACAGATTTATCTCAAAGGCCTGAAAAGATTTGCGTGATTTTAAATTATCTTAAATAGAAAATATTGCAGAGCTACGTAATAAATATGTGTATATATAGAAAAGCGAAATACCACTCACTCACTGACTAAACACGAAATCTCAGAAACTACAAAGCCTACAAACTAGAAATTTGGCAGATAGTTTCCTTTTAGGGAGAAGACATCCACTAAGAAGCGATTTTACGAAAATCCATCCCTAATGGAGGTTGAATATTTTATTCATGCATCCCACTATAACTTGAATGCCTGTAATAATTTCAACCAAATTTGATTCACAGGTGACGGAATAAATAACCTCACGCCCTATAGGAGTAAGACATCCCTTGCAACCCTAGAGAGGGGGTGAGAAGGGGATGACATGTAAAAATAACGGGAATGAAGGGGTAGGAATGTAGGGGTGGGAATGAAGGGCTGGTAAACGATCGATATTGGTGTTGAATAAATTATTTTTGAGACCGATGAAGTGCCATCATTACCATACAAATACACGATCATTCCCCATAAGGGAAAAACACTTTGCGTTGGTGTTGAGAAGAAGTGAAATGTCAAAATAATCGAATGTGACCTATATTAGTGTTGATATCGTAGTTCTCGGGGCCGCTGAAATTAGTAGTGACACTCTCAAAGATGTCAGAGTCTACAATCAGGCCGTATAAACTCCAGCAACCCTAGGGAAGGGGATGCTATGAAAAAAATATCGAACGTGAAATACCAGTGACGAGCTCATAATTTTCGGCGTCGCTGAATTGATAGTGAAATCTCGATATAGTGTAAGTCTGAACTCAGCTTCCGTGAAACAAACACACCACTAGCACCCCTTGAGTGGGGGTAGATATGGGTTTATGGATAAAAAGAATTTAAAACTAATATTGAAATACAAAAAAAATAAAAATGCATCGGATACAAAATTGTTGGGGTTGACGAGATGTTTCAACAACCAATGCCGTTATGTGCAAGATGATATCACATAAGAGCACTGTATTCTTAGAACTAGGGGCGAAAAGAGAGAAACGTAAAAATAACGTAAAAGGACCGATATTAGGGTCGAGTCCATGGTTATTGTGTATTCAAAGATGATTAATCGTACTTCCAATGGCATTATGTACCCTTCAGACCAAATGAGGTACATGACAGTGTGGGGGTTGGGAAAAACGTGACAAAAATGATCAAAACTGTCCGCTAAGAAAAGATTTTAAAAAATTTCACCCCTAAGGGTGTAAAATGGGAAATTGGTGTTTTCTAAAAACTTTTCTTGAATCACATAAGTGACAATAAGGGATTGAGGGTACACACCAATACTAATATATAACCTCCAACATTAATGGGTAACATTCTCAGTGAATACCAATGAGGATATGAGAAAAAAAAATGGAGATTAATAACAGCAGAATTTACGTGAGCAAAGCTAGGGGTACTCGGCTAGTTACGTTATCAGATCAGGTAAATGAATAGCAAATGTTTACAATATTTTAGATGAGCTTAAGATATAGTTCATGAATTGTCGTACAATCGAAAGAATGGGTTATACGAAAGAGCGGATCGTATTTTTTAATTGATTTTTGAGAAAAAGTACAAATTTGTAGTCCTAGAGGAATATGTAGTATTCGTCACACATAATATCGGATTTGTGAAGTTAGTTCCTAATAGATATAAATATAAAGAAGTAAAAATTCGAATTTTAAAATAAAAATATGAACATCTGGATATGGAGGTTTATAAATACAAAATTAATGGAAAACGCTTCTCGATGTGTTCGTGAAATTCTTGGCTGTCTGGTTGGTACCGCGTCATGCAAGGGAAACGTCTCGACTATAAGCCGACCAACATAACTCCTGTTCTCGTCCTGCAGCTGGTAGCCAGTCTGCAGACTATGGTTGGATGTGTTAAAAGGGTAGTATGGATGCACTTTCCACGAAATAGGCAGTTTTCACGTACATTGCCCTTCGTCATACTTCGGTGGTCGGTGGGGAAACCTGAGGTGTGCGCTCTTCAATTTGAATGGTAAATGTTTTCAGAATTGCGTTCATTTCCTCCTCTTTCACCCCCACGCTGTCACGTCGGTCCGACAGCCAGAGCGGAAGTTATGTTGCGCCGATTATACCATGCTAAAACCGTCTTTAGCATAACCAAGAATACCTCGATTTATTGTTGTTGGTAATTGGCAGGACTGGATTAAATCTCGTGACATGACTCTACAAACATTTATTCGCAAGAGGTCAAGCACTCCGACAGAGACCAGTGATCAACCCGCCGTCGGTTCTGTTCCGGCAACGGTTCAGGAAGAAGAGACAGTCAAGGACAAGCGGCCATCAACGGATTCCATCCCGGAACACGACCTTCGCAGGCGAAGGCTCTCCATTGCCGAACCGCCAATGCTCAAGCAGGCAACCTCAGGTGATTTTTTAAATTAATTGCTGTGCTATGAAATTACCACATACGAAATTGATCGTTTTGAGTTAGCTCTAGTTTCTCGTGGACTGACTCACAACCTTTCCGCTCCGTACTCATTTAGTTGATTACTTCTGTTATTTAGTACTGAGGTAGAGAGATCCGTGGGGATGTTAGATCACCAGCCTGTATGATTCTCGGCGAATAGTGAATTTGAACAGTCGTCAAATAATGTTGACCAACAAATCCAGGTGTCTTGAATTATAAACCTTCTGGAGAAAAGATCAATTCACTCATTTGAATACATTAGACAGAATGGATTTAAAAAAATATTGAAAGTGACTATTGTTGAGCGAGACTAAGAGTATGTTATAACATATTGTAATTATGCGTTTAAAAAATCTTCAAAATGAGGAATTGAAAAACCGGGAATACTGTTACGTTCCCGCTTCCCTGAACTTAAGAAAATGAAAATAATTAACCCCTTCAGTTCTACTTAAGAACTCAATCTTATGATTTATTTAAGAAATGATGTATTCAATAGACTACTCGCTTGGCAATCGATGCGTAACTCATCAATAATTAAGTGAGATAGACCGGGAATCGTCCGGGTAAGTCTAACTTTGGATCAGTGCCCTACTTGGTAAAAGGGATCGAGGCTGAGTTAAACAGCTTGACAAAGTAAATATGATTTAATGTTAAATAGAATAGGGTCAAGTGTATCACAAAAGGCTCATACACAACTTCAAGCGTTAAATGCTTTCCCCTCTAACTAAACCGTTGAGTAATAATTAAATTTAACAATAATAAATTCTTATTCTAATGAACGTTGGTTTCACTTGAAGAGTGTAACAAATACATGAATGTAACATAAAATGAAATACAAAAAGGAAATTATACCGGGGCGGGTGAGCCTTCGACCCGAAGAGAAGCCGAACTTACTCTGTCTTCACCTACAGCTTCGCTGGCGGCGTTGGGCTGTCATTTCCCGTCTTCCTATACTTATCACAATTTCTCTGAGCGCACAATATGGCGCCTGGATCGTTATGAACCAATCCAGTTTACTTTATCAATGGGCCGAATAGTTGTTCAAATCCCATTGGCGGTTATAAAAGAGTGCAAGCTGTCCAACTCACCTCATGTGGAATAGTTTCGAGGGCGTTCCTTGCTCGGGGCCGATCCATGGTNTAGTTTCGAGGGCGTTCCTTGCTCGGGGCCGATCCATGGTTTCCTGTTAACTCGTTCTATGTGTTATAATAAATTAATAATAAATGTATTGTCAAAAAACAGTATTAAGTGCGTATGACCACGAGGAGGACAATAAACTAATTTACACTCCGGAAGCAAGCAAGGGACCATCCCATCAATTCCGATCAAGGGCCTTAAGACAGAGGCGGATTCAAAAAAACTCAGCATAAGTTCATAGATAAGATAAAAAGTTAGCTGCGAGTTATAATACATATATAATGTCAATATGTTTGTAATTTTAAGCAAAAAATTTTGTAAATTTACATGTACAAGTTATTATCGAACTATAGATTATTCTGAGTATAGTGTTTAAAAATCATAAGAGTTGAAAAAAAACCCACTAAATTCACGATTTATTGTTACAATAAACACGCCCCTAGACAAAGCCTAGAGAACCTGTATAAGAAATCCGCCTCTACCCGAAGGAAAAACGGAGAAAAACCCGGGCCAGGATGGGGCTACAGAATTAATGTACACAACCGTGCCAAAGTTGAGTACACATAAAACTAAATTAATATGAGCCATACGGCAACACAATCATGCAAGAAAATAGTTTTTGAAATTGTTATAAGTTATTTAAAAAGTGCTACAGCAATGGCGTGATAAAGTACAAGACGAATTTAACTTTTATTAAAATCAATAAATTCTTTTACAGTGTAGAAGCACTGGTGCAGGAGGTAGTTTTTAACCGCGGATTTGAAGATATTCAATTTCATAATATCTTTTATATTCTTGGGCAGGGAATTATATAGAACGATTCCCGAACGATGCGGTCCTTTTTGGCAAAGAGTGGTTGACACTCTAGACCGATGAATATTACTACTGTTGCGAGTATAGTGTTCGTGAACGAGACTGTTTCGTATAAAGCAAGAGTGGCACTTCAGTAATTTGGTCTTAACAAACACGACCGTTTCATAAATATAAATGCAGGGAAGTGTTAAGATATTTAATTCCTTGAATAAAGGTTTACAAGAGTTTCGGGGGTGAGATTTACAAATTATCCGAACTATCCTCTTCTGAATTCTGAAAGTTTGAATACTCTGACCGGAATTACCCCAGAAGGTAATGCCGTAACGTAAATGGGAATAAACGTTTGCAGAATAAACGCAACGGGAAATACGTGGACTAACTGCGTTAACTAAGATTCGGAATGCGTAACACAATTTGCTTAATTGGGAATTAAGATTGTCAATGTGACAATTCCATTTGAGGTTGTCTTGAATATGGAGACCTAAGAATTTTGTATTTGTAACAGTTTTTAATTGTGTTCCGTTTAAAGAAAGAGAAACCTGGGGTAAAGATTTTGTGATACTATTGTGAAATGACATAGACACTGTTTTGTCAGTGTTTACAATGAGACGATTTGCATGGAACCAAGTCGAAAGGTTAGAAAAAACTCTTTGAGCTTTGGCGTGTTTACATAGTAAATTAGTGTCATCAGTAAAAAGAATCATTTTGCAATCTGATGTGGATGATGACATGTCGTTCACATACAATAAAAAGAGTATAGGGCCGAGAATTGATCCTTGGGGTACTCCGCAAGTAAGTGGCTTTGTTTCTGAAAGACAACGCTCAAATATTTTATTTTTAGTATAGGATATTTCTACCTGTTGATATCTATCTCTTTTAAATAAGAAGTTAGCCATTGATGTGGAAGTCCATGAATGCCTAAAGAATGCAATTTGGAAAGGAGAATTCCTTGATCGATGACATTGAGTGATGGGCTCTAATGACCTTCGATGTTGACGAGCCCTAAAGCCCCACAAAAAAAGACATCGTATGCTTTGGATAAGTCAAGAAAGACACCCTGAGGATTTTCTCCACGGTCAAGAGATGTGGTAACATCGTTTAAGAAGGAAAATATGGCGCTTGTAGGGGAAAAGGATTTCCTAAAACCGTGTTGATCGTCAGAGAGAATGTTATTTTTTGATAAAAAATCTAGAAGACGCTTATATAGTTATTTATAGCAATAACATATCTTAACTTTCAGCTGGCCACCAAACCCCAATTACTCATAATCATGATTCTGATAGAGCTGAGCAATTATAGAAATCATAAGTATGATGCACTTAGCGAGCTGAGCAATATTAATTAAACACAAAATAGTAAACCAATAAAATGATCGACAGAGTCAACTGGGACCGTAACAATACATTGTTGACTAAACGTCGAAAGATTTTGTTATTTGTACTTATTGGTATCCTTATTAAAATACATCAAATAACTTCACTGAGTAATTCAATGACCGGAAAAATAGCTCGCTTTGCAATACCTTGAAAATCTGCTCGACTTAGAAAAGTAACATCAAGTTACGTTAGCTCAATTAATGCCAATAACCACGTTCACAAAAAAAAGCAATTGAAGCTCGTCATCCTGCAGAGGAGAACTGGAAGAAAGTTTTCAAGCATAGTTGCCACAGCAAAATATCTGGAAACAGAACATTACCATTTTCTCTAAACCTTTCTTTTTTTCTTCACGAAATGGAGCATATCTCGGAGCCTTGGAGTTGATGGCTCTGTTGACCTTAAATTCTATCAACACATAACTAGATTCAGGGACAAAAGGCAGTGACGTACTTTACACCTCTCATACTTGACGTGTTTTGAGTTTATTCTAATCATGGAGAAAATTTATTCAAAAAGTTATCGTATAGACCAAAAATTCCAGATACTATTTTTCTGTTTTTGGCTCAGCTCCTGATAGCCAATTGCGATTAGCTGACTATCGTGAGCTATGCAAAGAGTGGAAATGTTCTTGGATAACTTTCTTTTGTAAAATCGACCCCTGACATTTCTTTCGGGGAATCCCGAATGGCGAGCCTCGTTCACAATTGCAACTGCTCGACTTCGTTTGATGTGCCCAAAAGACCGACACTCTGCTGGTAGGGCGAGCAGCGGTATTCGTAATGCGGCAAAGAGTAAGCAACCCATCCACACTATTCGTTATTCGGTGAGCAGTCGCTCGGGATTCGCCGAATGACGAATGTCTGGAGCCGCCTTCACGACCTTTCGAGTAAAGAGACACGTGAGCAAATAGTCTCATTCAGTTGATCCGCTTTAGATAGTGAAGCATTTTTAACTTTTTCAGTTTGCAGAAATTATTTTAATTTAAAATTTTCCTGTTGGGTTGTAGTAAGAAAATATGTATCACATTCATGGGCGTAGGCAAGGGAGGCGAGAAGGAGCACTTGTCCCCATCCTGAATACTCAGAAATAAAAATGGAAGAAAAAAATAGACATGAATATTATTCAAATTTTCCTGGTGTAAATCACACATCTGGTCAATAAATTCTCATGTGAATATAACTTACATTAATTCGTAATATTGCATTTAAAATAAAGTTTAATAGGAAATATCGCCGCTACTTCAATATTTTGTTAAATTACCATATGCGATGCACGCTTGTTGACAAATATCAGGCCAAATAAACGATCTCCATAATATTACTTATGGGTTTGAGTCTCATTTCAACGTACTTATGGCAGAGGTGTGATGATATATCTATTTAATTGTGTCAAAAAATTTTAACTCTAATTCAGAGTGTAAAAATATTTATATTGTGGGTGATGATTTATCTGATAACGGTGCAATTATTGAAATTTTAAATCATTTTTCTTTTGTAAGTAACGTGAATTTTCATTAGGGAAGATGTTTAAGCAAAAGTCCTTACCCTCCTCCTGCCTTAAAAGCTGGCTGCGCTCTTGACCACATGCACTCTTTAACGAGCACCGTCCTGAGATTACCCAGGTATACTGAATACATTACTACTAACAGCATTCACATACTGAGTAATCACATTTTAATAAAAAGTCGCGTTGTCCCGACTCATCATAACAGAGCAAAAACTATTTGTGTTAGGAATTTTGTATGAAATGTTTCTTTTTTATTGTTTAGGTCGACTATGAAGGGAAGTAACAAAAGTGCTCAAGAACTCTAAGCCTTATATTTGTTTCTCGTGATACAGGGACCGACGCGCCGCGTTCTTCTTCAACATCGAAGTCTTCCGTTGTGGACCAATCGGTCCCCTTTCTTCGCGTTTTCCGCACTCCTCGCAAATCTAGCCTTCAGAGTGCAACCAGCGCCATAAGTTCAACATCAGCAACCAGAGCCTATCGCAGAGATGCAGCCCCGGTAAGTGTATTTCTAACATACCCAATTCTAGAGCATACCTTATGCATATCTTATAAGGAAGAGTACTACAATATTTTAAAAAAATGTGATGAATGACGCCAGGACATCAACGTTCATGATTGTAAGAAAAGATAGTGTATGTTATTAAGATAAATCGGACGAGGTTACCGATTTTATTCTATTTTAGAATTACCAGCTTTTCGTTCAGTGGCGAATCCAAGAGGGGAGTGTAGGGGAGGGGGCACCTGCCCCTTCGAAAAGAGATATAATGAAATAGTAATAATACAAGGAAGATTCTTTTACTTTGGAAAAATTTCCCGAATTATTTCAAAAAAGTAACTTTTTAAGCTGAAATTTACGTTACTGCGTTATTTATCGAAAGAAATGTCTTGAATTGCAATTTCAAGAAGTCAATTAAAGAAAAACTTCGGGCGGAGGGACCCGTACACCCTGGTATTTATTTTTATTGGCCCGTCCCAAAATCAAATCCTGGATCCGCCCCTGACTTTGTTATCTAAAGTTGAAACCGATATAAAACCAAAATTTGAAAATTTGGAGGTTCTGCGCTTCTCCTCAAGAGGTCAGCTTATTCTTGAATTAAAATCAGAAAAGACCTGGGAGGTTTGGAGGCTGCGCTGAGTCAATCAAAGTCAGGAGACAGCACTTTCACATTCCTGTACCACCGTGTAACATACACCGCTTGGAAACTTATTTCCCTTCCTTATTGTTGTATTTACTATATTATACGGTTTGCATGGAAATTTTCTGATAACATGTCTTGAAAGTATCCCAGAATGAAACGAGAGATATGATTCATCATTATATCGTTAATCACCACTTGACTCACGTAAAGTACTTGTGGATGAGGTAGGAAATAATAAATATTGGGAAAAGGAGTGGTTCCAGTGAAGGAATATTTGATCCCTGCATATATGACATACTTTGTACAGTTGTAGAAATGTTAAATTGGAATCCCGAATGTTCTGAGATATTAAAAAAATAAAGGTACGAATACACAGGCTGTGTTTCTCTGTGTGTGTTCTGAGAAATTGGCTGTCAGCGTATAAGCCACACGACAGCTGCTATATGTCAGTGTTTGCACTGACGGAAGCTATGTCAGTGTTCGTGATACGTAACTTAAGCTATGAACGCTGACAACTGGTGACACGCACAGCAATCGCCAGTGAACGCTGCCCGTTAAAGACGCTCACGGAGACATATGTTTATAGTCTCCAAGTGAGTGTCTGTTTATTGCGTTCGTGACTCCTACCCCTATCAGTATGCATACAGTAAAGGAAAATGAATATACTTGATATAATATGAATATCTCACGGTCAGTAATGTACCGTTTCTAATATCACAAACAAGTGTATACTTTCTTCAGACACAGCAATTTAACAACTACTGACTATGGTTGATCAAAAATTATTTATTGACAACTTCTAGAGGAACAGCCTCAAACAAAAATCTCTTCAGTAAAAAAATCTGGCACATTATCCAACACGATTAAACTATCGAAATCCCGTTATCGATGGGCGATCGCGGTCAATGAAGGAATAACTGGCGTTGCCTTCTGACAGAGCTATATTGAACGTCAGTTGTTAGTTTGTGCTGATTGGTGGCAGTGTTTACAGGGTACGAGCAAGGCCATAGATACATCTATGACCTTTGGTACGAGAAAATTCGATGGTGGAATATGTCAGTTATCTGACAATGAGGTGGTAATGCTGGCTGACTTCTGAGTACCCTCCACTGACAAAGTTGACAGTACAATTAACCGTGTATTCGTACCTTAACACAATAGGAAAAGAGAAAAAACGACGAAAAATATCCTGCGTAATAAGAACTAAGACCTATGTACATATTTCTTCCGTGTACCCTACACGTGGAGAAAATATGTGACAACTTTCGGTCAGGTGAAAATGGCGAAATTTCCCACCCAGACGTGGGTGGAAATGGTGTACAGTTGTGGAAGGCGAACGGGTGTTGTAGTGGTTAACACCCCTGCGATCAAAGCAGGAGTCCCGGGTTCGATACCCGGCTCGACGCCATTTTCACCTGACCGAAAGTTGCCAACTAACACCTATGTTATCGTACAGTTGGTTCGCCGACGCTACCGAACCCTGCAAGCTGCTTTTGTAAGGAGAGATTATTGTAAATCAGTGCTGTCCAAATCATCGTAGTCTGCGGGCCATTTTTATACACTTTCGAGCGATCCGGTTGGCACGGGATGGGTTTTGGCAAAATGTTGCTCTACGAATAAAACTTATTTGGGTCATATTTATTTATTGGTTACGCGATATTTTGATTCGCATCAACAAATTAATATTATTTCAAAGTGAAAAAATTAAATAAAATATCTCTTTAATTAAAAAAATATTTGTAATATTTAGTATTGTAATAAGATGTTTTCATATTGTAATATATGACGGGGTAATTTCAAACATAATTTTCTATTTTCTCTCACTGGACATTCCGCGTCAAATACTGATTCTGGCAGCATTGGTTTAAAACACAAAAGTGGTGCCCGCCAACGTTTGATGAAAAATGTGCTCTACTTCCGGACCGTAAAAAACTTGTTGGACAGACTTGTTGTAAATTATCCTTACTGATATTCGATTGTCTCCTGTGGCCTTTGATTTAACTTTTCATATGGCCTTTAACTCATCCGTTGCTGTAAAATTTGAGTAGTAGAACTGATCTTCTGAATTTTTGTGGCTTTTTAATTGTGCTATGCACGCCGTCTATGAATATGTGCATTGGTTAGCGGATTTATACGCAAAATTTTTATTTGAATACATTTACATTTATGTGCTCTGAAAATTTAAATAAATGTTCAATATCTTCGTTTTATTTATCACAAATTATAAATATTGTACATCGTTTGCAGTCGCAGACTTCAGATGGAGCAAGATCTGATAGCGCTGACGAGGGTTCCCAGAAGGTCACGATTACCCAGCTCCGAATGGACGAGGTGAGTGAGGAAGAAATAATTAAATGCATATGAGGCTTCGAAAGTTTGCTTAGGATTGAGCAATGTTTTATCATCATGTAACGTACATACTTCTCTCCATTCCAAATACTGATAAAATTATAGGATGACCCATTGCATACAACTGGGGAGTAAAGATTCATTCCTTCACTTGGTCAGGCTGATTGTTTCCTTATTTTTAAAGTATTCTAGAATTTTACTATATAGATGATACTATTTACGTCCTAAATCTATATTTTAAATATATCGTAAGTCCTGAGATGGACTCTGCACTATATTTATTGTGAACGTATTTGCTACACCTGACGAAGACCCCAAATAAGATTGAAATTGTAATACTGGTGGACTCTGTAACATGTTCACAATATTTTTTTTTGTAGAATTCATCCAACGTCGTATGATATGTTTAAAAATAATACACTAAATATTTGAAATTACTGAAAGTTTGATGATCCCTGTATAAAATATTTGCGGAAATTATATTTTCTTTGCTTTTCTGAATCACGTAAACTTCCAAGTGTTGTGCTGACTGGACGACCTTTGAAGTCTGTATTGGTATTTTTACTCATACCTCAAAGTTCAAATTGACTTCCATTCGTATCAAGTCAGTTGTAAAATGCGAACCGGGTGAATGCGGAGAACCAAATCGGCGGGAGAATTACTATCGGATTTTTTTATTATAGACCCCTGATTTGTAATAGCTGTAGGTAGTACAATAAAATCGCAGAAAAAC
>NNCF01130299.1:247857-258745 GCA_002313205.1 Laupala kohalensis | reverse complement strand
GTTGTATTTGTGACGTTTATCAATTTCAAACTTCTGCATGCAAAATATAATCAGTTAATTTTTTTCGAAAACACTGCTAAAACGACCAGAATCATTATTAAGGAATACAATTTATACTGTCGCACTCAGAAGAATGCCATGATCACATTACAATTAAATGTACAAGTTTAAAACTATTTGTGTAACCTCCAGCAAGTGATAAATAAAACCATGTTTTCAATTAGCGACCAGTTATGGATTTCAGTCACGCGCGTTGTTGCCGGGCGTATCACTCCTCTGACTGGTATAGTTTTGTCAGCTGTGGGGTCCTGCCTGTTGACTGAATACGGCACTGGCAACAACGCGCGTGATTTCAAGTGCCTCGTAAAGTTAGGACATTTTGTACTGTTCTGTTAGATGTTACATTTGTAACACGTGTGATTGTTTATCGATTCCGTTGGGAATTACATATGAATTTGCGTCTAATACGGCCGGGTGAAAATTGCGACAGACAGGGGTCCTAACCCGGGCTCTCTTGCTAGGACCTCAGATGTTCTGTCTATTGCACCACCCGCCTCGACCTACGACACTCGGCCATAGTACTTCCCCAAAACTTCGATTCCCTACTCTGTGTGTTGAGACTGCTAGTGCATTGGACACCGCGCCTGCAGCCGTGCCAGTAGGTCTCGGGATCGAGTCCCGGTCTCTCGCAATTCTCATTCTGGCTCTAGACGGTGCAGACTCTACCCCTCGAGCAGGTACTTGGAAGTTGTAAGTTAAAAATACACGAGAATTTATTTGAATATCGTCCCTTGAGAGATTTTATTCGTAAGAACTTCAAGATGGTTTTATTCAGATATTAACTTCGCACGGTCCGTACTTTTATTAGACGCCTTGATATTTAATACTTTATTCTTTGTACCTCTTGCAAGGAGTCAGGGTCAGAGAAGATGAAGTTGAACCGGTTGAAAAGAATACACGAATGAAAATTGTCCTTTTTAAAGCACACTCAAGATGTAACTAGTAATTTTATAAGAGTGTGCGTGGTAACAAAATTAACTATGCCATATTTCAATTTCATTGGGTCAAATTAAACTCAAAGTATATATTTTAATAGATTTTGTACAAGAATATTGTCATTAGAATGTAAATAATTTTCTTACAATAAACAAGCTACACCTACAGTAATATCACGTCACTGAAAGAACTCTCACCTCTTTGAACTGGCAGTTCTATCTCGGAAGTGCGAGCGGTGGGAATCACATCACCATTTCTACCCAGTCCCTTGTTGATAACTTTCGGTCAGGTGGAAATGGCGACGAGCCGAGATTCGAACTTGGGACTCCTGCATCGATCACAGGGGTGTCCCTTCTTGTTATCAAGTTAAATACAATGTAACTTTAAAACTATCAGAACCGGAAAATGTATGAAATTAATAACTCGAACACAATTCTTTGAATGATATAAAGAAATTGATTCAGGAATTTGAGAAATGATACAAAGAAATTAATTATCTGAAGCAGGACGTTCAAAACGCCACCAGGTAGCTCACACTACTTAAATCGGTGATCACAGATGCTGGAGCGCCGTAGAGGCCAGCGCATCCAACTGTTGCACGCGCTCGGCACGGCGGTGGGGCGCACGGAACGAGCCACTCGCATCGCATCGTCCCTCGTGCCCGACGAGATTCTGCTGGAGGTGCACAACCGATCGGTGAAGCACTTCGACGCAGTGCTGATGCTGGGAGACATCTCGGGTAAGTGTACGGTCGTATGGAGTATTAGTATAGAAAAATACGCAGTTCACTTTGCAAAAATACGCGGGTCGTGATCATTTGTCGTTTTGGTAAGTCAGTTGTGCCAGTGCCCAAACTTAAAACACGAGTTTTCGACCCCTTGGCCCGGAAAGAACGTCGGAAGTTTTAGTTGGATTTAATGAAATAACCTCCTAACGCGTTTTCTTTCAGAAAAAATCTATACTAGTCTTTAATAAGCTAGAGAAATTTTCCAAAAAATCGATTGTTGAGTGAGCTTTGTAAGTAAAATGGTTATCGAGATACACTTTTCAAAAATTAATGTTTTCCAAAAACTGTGAAAGTATTCAATTTACTTGACACATTGCTAAATGACCTATAAGCGACAGCTCGCACTATAAAATTTGTTCGGAAGAAATTAAAGTTGTTTGTTTATTTTCTTGTGAAAATTTTCATGTTTGATTACAAACATGTAACATTTATTGTAATAATAAATCGTGAATTTGGTGTTATTTCAATTCTTAAACAGTATACTCAGAATAATCTATAGTTCGATAATAATTTGTACATGTAAATTTTTGCGTTAAATTACAAACAAATTGACATACCCCACAACGTTTCGTGTGACGATTATCGTTAGGCGCCCATCATATAAACCCGCTTACAATATTTACTTAATGTTGACAATAATTTAGAACATTTTGCCATAAATGTGTTTAGATATTTAAAAAAAATATATTTTATTACTTTTATAATGTTACATAACACCAGAGTATCGCCTACTCAGCGATCCGAATCTCGCCCATTTAAGAAAAATTAGCTCAATGATTCTTTTTTTACATTTGTATACGGTTCTACTACATTCTGTATACCAAACATTGGCATAACAAGGAGCATTTTCTGGGGTAGACCCGGGTCCTAGGCAACTTGGATGAAGATTTAGCCTACTCTGCGTAGATGTCGCTTCCGGTGTGAATCTCAACGAACACGCGCTAATGCATTTCACGCCTGATTATGTAGTAATACGATGCGATCGTAATGCTATTTGCAATTGCTTTTCTCTCACTCTTCTGATTGCGAGAGACTCATAGGGATGTGTAAGATCTTTGAAAAGAAATAACCCTTATACTGGCAATAAATCTGTTCTTAACGCAAATTTCTGGCCCACCCGGTGCCCCCACTAGTTACGCCAATGATCAGGACTGGAACTACATTTATTTTCAGAGAAAACGCCCACCCCAACTGAAGTTACAGATTTATCAGAAGAGTACCATGTGTAACAAGTTTTAAAAATAAATACTTTTCTCTATACAAGAATATACGCACGAAACAGATCTTGTAGCACATGACCCCTTTGGTAATCCTATATCAAGTATACATACAAAAAAACTTTTAGCGAATTGTCAACAAACTTCTCTTTTATAATGAAGCTCGGAACGTTCTCGACCACACCACGGTATATTTCTTTTATGGTAAATGACCACTCGAGCGTCCTGAAAGAGCAAATTATAACTCTTTTTTCTATTACGATGGTTGAAGAGAGTGACTTTTAAAAGAAAACATTTTTGGCACCCACATCTTTCAGCGTTCCCCGTAGTTTGGCGACCCCGGACTCTCCCTCCCCTTAAATGATACCAAACCTGAAATTATGGATGTTTCTTTATTTCCATAGTAGTTGTAAATGGGAATTGTAGCGTGCTATTGAAGCTTATCTTCATGGAGCGATAGGACGTAGGAGTTGGGTGGTAGGTTATTGTTAGTACGTGGGCCGGTTAGCTGACTTTATCAACACCTTCACCCACGTGGAGGGGTTAGTAGAAGTGATTAGTAATAGTTATTGATACTAGCAGGAGGTTGAGAGAAGGAGGGTTCGCTTTTCAGTAGTCACAGGTATATGAACTGGGACGTTCATGTGAAAAGCTACAAATATTTCTGGCCCCACCGGGAATTGAACTTGGTAAAGAGCAAGAACGCTACCACCTGAGCCATCAGAGGGGCTCTAAATTTAAGAAATGAAAGGATATGAGTCACAAGAGGGGCTAAAAATTATGGATATGAATGTGATATGAACGGGAGGAAACATTAAATGGCACATGCACAGGAGCGTTTGAATTAAAAACAGTATTTCATTGTATCCTTAATTTGACACAGGATTCACGGATTTGACGGAGAGGTATACGCGCATGGCTAAAGGTGGCACTTCGCGCCTCACCGCCATACTCAACTCTTACATCGGCAGTATGGTGCAAGTCATTCTGGAGAGGAGTGGAGATGTTCTCAAGTTCAGCGGAGACGCGTATCTCGTCATGTGGAAATTTGAGGGGGAAGAAACGACGCAGGTATAGTCTCTCTGAGGAATGATACACAGAAATTAATAAAAATAGTTTAATAATAACAATACGAAATAATTTATTAAAAAGAGTGTTTTTACATCTCTTATACGCTAAGAAATCCATTCTAAAATATGTGGAAAATATTTGGAAAAACAGAAAAAGAATGCAACAATTCACTTTACGGCACTAGTAAGTAGAGATTGGAATGACTCAGTGCAGAGTGACGTTTGAGTTGGTGACATGTGTTTATTGCGTGTGTCACCTAATGAGTTTGTCTAAAAAGTTCATTTATTTGTACGTTTCTTTAATGCTACTTGTGAAGAAAAAACGAATTTTGGGTTTAGTGTGGAGTTTATTTTATTTTAATTTAGTGCATAGAAAAAGAAAGTGAGGCTACAGTAGCACCCCCCCCCCTCAGTTATTAAGAGAAGACTTTTCGTGCTTCGCATTCGTCACTTCAGAAGATATTGAAGTTTTTTTTTTCTGTTTCCTGTATTCGTTTTGTCAAATGTCTCTACGATGGAAAAAATATTCTGAGAAAAAATTTCTTCAATATCTTTTGAGCTGATGAAGGTAGCGAGCGAAACGTCTTCTCTTCAAATCTGAGTGACTTAAGTTTGTTAACGCGATCTTATTTTCTTTTTCTATAAAACTACTCACTTTCTCAAAATTTGTAGTATTTTTAGAAGGAAATGTTGCGTACTACTGCAACTTACGGGGCAATAGGAGGTGGGTGGTAGGGGGCTATTGTTAATAGGTTGACTGGTTAGCGGGGTTTACCAACAACTTGGCCCACGTGGAGGTATTAGTAGGAGTAGTTAGTAATTGTGAGAGTTTGTAATCGTAGGTGTGGTAATAGATGAATAGAAGAAGGAGGATTCCATTTTCACAGCTATATGAACTGGGACATTGAAGAGAAAAGTTACATTTTTTTCTGGAACCCGGAGCGACTCAGCAACAAACCCGCATGCTAGCCTTGAGCTACTAGAAGGGTTATATTATGATTGTTGTATGATTACAATATTGCTCGTATCCCTCAGGACTTCGTGACTCGTGCTCTGGATTGTGCTTGTGAAATCCAGAAGTCGTACGGCACCAGGTCCACGGAGGTTGGAGTTCAATTGGGAGTGAAACTTGCTATTTCTTGTGGTGAGGCAATTCTTTACTAATAATTAAATGTTCGAAATGTTCTTCGAATAAGATCAATGCAATGTGGGACAGCAAGCGTCTCAGTATTGAGGATTAAAATTTTACTTCTTATAATTGACACTTTGTTGCTTCTTTATTTTAGTATGAGACAGAAATAACACAGAAAAATGACAGGGGATCTTACACCATATTCACACGTCATGCACATTGTATGGTGAACTTAATATTAAAACACGAGACGAATAAAATATATTTTATTTGCCTGATTCTAAAAAAAAAACAATTAAAACTTTTTTTGTCCCGTTAGGACCCGTGGCATTCAGCATCATTGGAGACGATTTTGCGAAACATTACATAATAATAGGTGATCCCCTATGGGATTTGAAAAAGGCGGGGAATGAGTGCAAGAAAGGAGATGTGCTAGTAACGATGCACGCGTGGCAATACGTCAACACGAAGGATTACGTCCATGAGGTAGGTATTGCTTCGTACAGCTGTTGAAGAATTCTTGCGATGTCTTTTACCAATTACGCAGGTGATACTTGAGAAAACTATAGTAATAATTGAGGAAATGAGATAAAGATATCTAATCGTGCAATTGATAAAGAAAGACCGTTTTAAAAGGTTTGCGATATCGATTAGTGTCGTCTGTAAAAGTGTGCCTGATTTTATTTTTATTAAAACTCTTCATATTTCCACTAAAAATGTCGCTTTGCACCAAACCGCGTTGCAAAAATTCCGGAATAATAATAAATCGGAATAATAAATCCGAAAAGAAAAAAATTATTTTTGCCAAACCTTCGTAAATTCACTGGCGCTGTACTGAAATCTCGACTAAGTAGGTTAATAATGGATTAAGCGGCACAAGAAAAATATTAATAGAGAAAATGTATTGGTAATATAATTGGGCAAGTGAACGACCGGTGAGAAGAAAATATTTTTTTGTTGCGCTCGGGTGGATGCTGTTCCATTTTGGTAACTTAGTCGACAATCTCTGTGAAAGTAAGTATTGTTGTTAAGATTTTAGTCGTCTTTCACTCCTGTGTCCAAATCCTTCAACGACTAACGAAATGGAGCACAACTTATAAGAAGGTTGCCTACTCAATTTACGATTTTATTACAAATGGATGTAAGTAGTTGAACTGTATTAAGTGAACTGAAATTAAAATGATTGTTTTATTTATTACCTATCCTCGTCAATCAATCATTCATTGTGAACTGAAATTATTTTGTGTTGGTATTTCATGATCATCCAAATTCCACTCTACAAATCGTATGATTTTGATCGAGACGTTAGTCCGCATCCAAGTAAATATAAATATTAACTATCTTTTCTCTCACGAAATTCTTCTCTTGTGGTTATAATAACATATCACTTGCAATCTATTCAAGTCATTTTGCTAAATATCGCTGGCGTTTACTCTTATCCTTTGTACCATATTGTCTTCTACAAATAGGAGCGAGAGACGTTTTCCGAAGGATAATTTACGAATACAAGACTTACGCTATTGGGAAGAGGAACAGGACACGAAACATCTCAGTCACTTTTTGTCTCGAAGTTAAAGGTTAACCTAAGTTCTTTTCGTAGGAGAATATAAAATAATTGGGTTAGGAGCCAACACAGCTCCGCAAATTGAGTAGATCTGAATTGGATTTGTGCAGATTTCTCAGGATGGGAAACACGTTCGTGTGTTGGGTATGGGAACCACGTGGGTGCGGCAGAAAGAGGCGAGCAGATCATTGGCGCGTGCGCAAGAACCAGAATACGCCACGGAGCTGAGTGATTTTCTCCAGGTAATACAAAAATTACGTCCCAATGATTACGAAATTGATACAAGACAAAATACAATTTTTGGTATTATGTAAAATACAATGTCTTTTTAATTCCACAAAATATTATAAGAAAAAGGATTATTAAAGAACTTTAAATAGCCCTTTAATGTTTGAAATGTTAAAAACTCAATTTAACATATAATTCATTGTGTACGAAAAAATCTTAATTTCTTATGTGACTTTGTGAACATGACATGCTCTTAATGTATTTTTTAATGTGACATCTTGTCGACAATTTCAAGATCTTATTTAAAATAATAACCCCGTAAGGTCAAAACTTTATTAGATATATGATAGTTTATTCGTCCATTAACAAAAATTCAGGACATTCAAGAACAGTCAGTAGGTCTTATGTCTGTCAAAGCGACTAGGTTTAAATACCCCCCAAAAAATTTCAAATGATTGTATGAACTATTCTCTATCCAGTGGCAATGAGTCTTCGTACCATTATGGAGCAATAATTTTGAATTAGTTGACTTTAAATTACTATGGGTTTATATGGAGAAACTTTCGCGGGCTTAGATTTTTTTTGAAACCCTGCAAAATTACCGACTTAACATAGCGAAAAAAGTCTACTAATTCATAGCGAAAGTATATAGAAACGCAATGACGCTAAGATTTGTGTATCTTACGGGGCATTTACAATAACAATAATGCACTAAAAACTGTGGAAAATACTATTCTGAAATGGCAGACGCATCACGTGACTGAAGATAATGCAACCATTGTGAAAGAAAGAGTCAAACAACATTCTAAATTTATTAACAAGTCTTAAAATCACGAAATAATTTCTCTCATCTAATAGTAAAAGTTAATAGAATGATTTTTAATCAATTAGATCTCATTTGGTTCAATATTTTCAAATTTTCATGAATAGCTGGCAACTTGTCTTCAGTCAACATGCATATAATACCTTAACTGCTGCCCACCGTGGTTATCCTCATGGATCTTATTTTAGGAAGAGCGTCCTACTCGTACTGATGTGCCTTCGATGGACGATGAAGGGATCGCAGTGGCGAGTTCGGAAGTACGCGCTCTGCTGGCGGAGCGAGGCCTCACTGGCCAGGAACTGGAGGAACTGCCTCTGAGACCCGCTGTCGCAGTGTCTCTGGATGCCGACATGCTCCCGTTGCTCAGGCCATTCATCATCAAGCCCGTGTTGAGAGGACTGGACCTCGATGAGCCCCTGGATTATTTGACGGAGATGCGGCAGGTCGGGAGGACAAATATGCTGCACTTTACAGCGATTTTTGGTGTTGCTTTGGAGCAAATATTATAAAGCTGTTCAGATACATTCCACACTTTTGTTTCAACTTTAACAGAGCTGTCAATTTAAAACGTGTTGCGGGTTTCTCGACTGTATGCCTTTCTAATACCCTCAAATCATCCCTTATATTCTACGACCTGACACCAAGCCACAATTACCCTCCTATTTCAAAAATTGTTTTGAGTATACGATAGCTCATTCGGAAAGTTTGTATAATTGTTAAATTAGCAACAACCCTGCCACAAACGTTTTACCAGTAGCAGCCATGAATCCTACTTTAGATCTTTAAGAATTAATATGGTTTTACGACGTATTCATTCGATTAGTGTTTGATTCGTGATAGGAAATATTTTGAAACGTTCTCATACTGTTTTGTTGGTTACTTTGTAATCACAGTCCTATATCTAAAGTTATTTTAAAGTGACCGCTTATTTTCTCAAAACAGAAACTTAGAATTTTCGAAATAGGAACGCCCGGGGAGTCGGAGAGATTTAGCTATAAATAAATTCTTAGAGACTGCGACTGTACCATAACTTATGTTGCTGATGAAAACATCAATCGTATCTTCGATGTCCCCAGTCTGAAAGCTCCCATTGGTCTCCACCGCCAAACTTTTTTCCGTGCAATTCTTTTTCTAGTGTGAAACCGCCCTGACAGACTTAAGTCGATATCACTCAACTTCATTTCAAAGACATTATCTTTATAAAAATTATTTAAACAATATATACCATCAAAACTATTACGTGTATTATTTTATTGAGGTAAAAATTATCCGCTGCATAGTAAAATTTCGTCTATTTCTAGGTGGTAGTGGTATTCATTAACGTGGTGATGAAAATGGATGACTTAGATAAGATGGTTCCTTTGGTGGATCACTGTTACCGACATAGTTGCCGCCTAGCGGAAGCTGTCCATGGCTCTGTCAATAAGGTTTCTCTGTTTGACAAGGATCTCATGATTCTCATCATTTTCGGACTTCGCGGGTAAGATACATCTTTAGTTCTTAAAAACACAGTACTTCCATAATCTTATCTCTATATGTTTCATCAAACTATTGACATCAGAAACCATTTTAATACTAAAATGGAAGATTTTAGTATTAGAATGTAGGTATGGGTTTTAGTTGGTGGAGAAAATCTACACAATCCATGACCATTTTTATGATTCGAAACATTTGCGCAATACATGAAATTTTTTCGCTTCAAATGTAGGGCCTGGAGTAATGGATTACTCTGATAAGATCTGCATTTTTAGTGTCAACATATTTTTTTAAATTTATCTCGAATATGAACTCAAATAAAAAATTGCTATGATACAGTATTATGTGGTATTAATATCTAGATGTTGGGCGTGACAAATTATTGAGTTGAAAAAAAGGGAGAGATTAAATCATGCGTAATATGTCTCGAGTGTTTAGAATAAACTTCTCTTCAAACACAGAAATTACACAATATGAAAGAGAAAAAAGTTAACCAAATTCAGTATCATTTATTTTGAAATTTGATTTTTTAAGCTTCTTATTATGCGGAAATTCAAACTTTGTGACACACTTACCTTGAATTATATATAAAAAAATTAATGTCTTAGTTACAAAATTTTCGTTCTGCTCGAAGTTACTGAAATAGAGAAAGAGAAATTCGCAGATTTCCCTTTACTGAAAAAAAACAACAACTCATTGTCTTAATCTCAAACGCCATTTTCAAAATGTCGAGAATTTTCCGAAAGAAAATATTTGTCCACAAGAAATGCCAGGTTGATGAACTATTTGCCTTACTAGTCCTGTAGCCGGAGACTGAAAATGGAAGAAATCGGATAATTTTGATCTTTGGATATATCACATATAATGAAAACTAATTTTTCGACATTCTCGTCCTTGAGATGTCGAAGCCACAGTTTTTACTAGAGGGTCCTTATATATGATACATCAAAAAAATCAGAATTACCCGATTTCTTGCAAGGCAAAACTCCCTGGTACTGGACTGTATATTCAATAAGATTGCATGTGCCTTCGCAGATTCAAGACTGCGCGTGAGGCGCAGATAGCTCTACGTTGCGCAGCAGATGTGCGTGCTGCTTTTCGCACCGTGGATCCCACTTTGTCAGTGGCAGCTGGAGTGACGTCGGGCATCGCATACTGCGGTGTGGTTGGACATGCTTATCGCCGCGAGTACACCGTCATCGGTTGGTAGTATTATTTCTATTATTTTCTCATGTCGTCATCGGTGCTGGTTGAGCAGTCTGAACGGCGTAGATCATGGCATAAATTACGATAAGGTTGAGAAAAGTATTTTCATTCCATAGGTACTGAGAATGATTGATTTTTGTGCGGCTGTTTTGTAGAAAGGTTTCACTTTCTCCCCGATCAATGCCTTGGAGATTATTATTTTTTATTATTTAATATTTAATAATACATAACATCAAATATGTGCGCCCCAGGGGACTAACATCTAGTAAGTACGTGTTTGGCAAACATGGGGTCCCGAGCCGAGTCTGGCATTACTTCCACTTACTTGTGCCGTGTTCCTTCCTTTCTCTTTCCTGACCTCCCTTGGTCACCTCTTGTTCTTTTCGATC
>NNCF01130299.1:232561-244451 GCA_002313205.1 Laupala kohalensis | reverse complement strand
CTTATCCCTTGGGTGATCCATCTATTGTATTTCTTTGTGTTAATTAACTTGTGTTTTATGGGAAAGCTAGAGTTGTAATGTTTTAGGAATATTGAGATAAATACATTGATTGTTCAAAGTTACTAAACGAGTCATAGTTTCGCACAGTTGTTTGAAAAGGAATTTATATACTCCTCGTACATTTGAATAGTACGAAGACTAAACAATTAATAAAATAAATAAATTTATTGTTAAAAAAGCAGTTGCTACTTGCATATGGCCTTGTGAGGGATAATAAACTAAGTTACTCTCCGGAAACAAGCAAGGGACCATCTCATTAATTCCCATCGAGGTCCCAAGGGCAGTGGTGGATTTAATATTTATAAAAGAAAATATTTAATAAATATTCGTACATACTTTTATCCGTTTATGATTCCGAAATGAACTGGAGATATTATGTGCAGTAAAAATTCGAGATGAATGAAACAAAAGTATGAATGACTTTCCCGTTCATGGAAAATCTGCCACGACCCGAAGGAGAACTGGAGAGAAATTCGGGCCAGGATGGGGATTATTCATACTTACTTAAATTTACCAAAACTCATGTTTGTCTCCTGTGCTTGGTTGAGAATAGGTGGTTCCGTGAACAAAGCAGCGCGAATGATGACGGCGTATCCGGACAAAGTGACTTGTGATCAAGACGCATATCTGGACTCGCGATTGGAAACCATTCATTTCGCCATTATGGAGGAACGGTACTTCAAAGGAATGAAGCACGTGGGCACCATCTATGAGTTTGCTGAGCAGGCTCACAAGAAGGGGAGCGCACGCAAAGTAAGGAGAAAGCTTTCGTGACAATCATTAACTTGTTATATCCGTCTGAGCGACTGGTTAAAATACCTCCTCTCCCAAAAAATTTTCAAACGATAATTTGAACTTTTCCCTATCCTGTGGCGATGAATTTTCATACCCTTACGGCGTAATTTTGAATTACTTGACTTAACATTACTATGAGCTTATGTGGAGGAACTTTTGTGGGTTATGTGTGTTTTGTTTTTGATATCCTAACAAAAATATTGACTTAACATTCTGAAAGAAACCTACCAGAACATAGCAAATGTAAACAGAAACTCAATGACGTTAACATTATCATACCTTACGGGGCATTTACTGGAATAATTAACAAAACAGAAAAACAAAAAAAACTACGGAAAGTATTGGTCTAACGGAAATGGAAACTGCATGACGTGTCTGAAGACAATTCTACCCTTGAGAAAGGAAGAGTCAAACGACAATTTAAATTTGTTATCGAGTTTTAAAATTACAGAATAATTTTCATTGTCCTACTGTAAAAATCAGTAGAGAGAATTATTAATTAATTAGAACTCCTTTGGTGAATATTTCCAAGTTTCGTGAATAGTTGATAACTAGACAAGTGAAAGTGGACATAATACTTTACCTTAATACCCGAAACGTATCATTGTACTGACAGTATGTATTTAGGTCAAAGGTCAAACATTCTATTGTAAACCTGAAGACAACCTCTAGGGTTTGTAACGGTTAGTATTTCGTGATTTTCTGGCCTCAGCGTGAGGAGATAACGTAGACAGCTTCAGAGTCGGGTAGACTTGTTCTCTGCGAATAATATAGTGCACTTATTTTACAGCAGGCAAATAGGTCTCGGAGTCAGTTGGAACGTCGAGGTAACTCTCGAACAAGTCAACCCTCAACTCATGTGCTTAATGACAGAGCAAATTTGCTCTCTTCTAGTTACTGGTAATGAGACATTTCCATCAGTTGCGATATTCTTAAGAAACAAATGAGTTCAGTGAAGTCTTTAGCAGACAAGAAAGTTAGGCACTACACATGTAATTAATTCTGTAACAATATAGTAATTAATTCAGGTTTTTAAAATCAACTAATCAAATAAATTCTCGGAATTCCTGTCCTAACAAACCAGAACCGTAACAGTGAAAGTTTTAATATTATTTTAAACTTATTTATTTTATATTCAATTTTTTACAAGTGTTCGGAAAATGACTTCAAATTCCAAAGTTCTCGAGGGATCACCGTACAAACTTGACTTCCAGGGCCTACTCACAATGCTGTAAAATGTGTGCCTGCTCTATCACGGAGGGTCAAACAGGCCGGAACATGGTAATAAACATGTCACTTGTTTCCTTGTACTAAGGAAGCAGATCTCTGCCTTCTGTGAACTCCATGTGTACATCTCAGGCCCCATTTGCGGATATAGTTTGATCTTGGACTGACCTGTGATTGTTTCGTAGGGAGGCGAATGGCCGCTGTTGGGCCGCGACGCCGAGTGCCGTTTGTTCGAAGAACTCTTCATCACAATGAAGGAGCGTATTGAAGACAATATGGGTGAAAATTCATCTGATCCGCGGGAGCAATTAAGATGGGCCAACCGCCGACAGAACACGGTTAGTATGAGGGATGGGTCGGGCTCTTGGTGGAACCGAGAACTGATAGCATGAAATCTACAATCAGATTCCAAAATTCCTTAGAAAAGTATTACAAATAAAAACTAAATTTGCTTCGAAAATGTGATGACTCACGTTTCGATAAACATCCACGTTTTTCGATTCGGTGGCAATTTGAATAAATTATTTTGAAAAAAAAACAGAAAAAAAACCAAAAACATTAGCCTATTACATTTGTAAATATAATGAAACAACTTCGTAGTAATTAGACTAAGAATATTTGCGAGAAAAGTTAGCTCATTAACGATATTTAATTAATTTTTATTATCATTATTTATTTTATCCCGAAAAGTTGGTGTGTGAAAATAATTCTGTTGTAAAGCTGATGCAGTAAATTTAAATAAATATAAACTAGCACAGCCGTCACATCTGAGTACATAATACGAACTTACAGTTTAGGAGTTTTGTTGTAAAGGTGTGGAGTATTTGGTTAAATAATTATTGGTGTGTTCACGCCTTTACATAAAAATCGGAATATATTACATCACAATTTTCCAAATCCTAGAGTTCATCCCCCTCCACCAGGCTCCGCTAGGTGAAAGGATTCGGAGAAAGGTAGTGATGTCATTTCTTATATTCAGAGCAGTTCAATGATGGAGTCGTTATTTATACTTTTGGGAGGTGGTTAATCCGAGATCACCTCGTGATGATAGGTTTCATCTTGCCCTCTGCGTAAGTAATGTTATGACTCGATACAACAAGGACGGAGATGGCCCACACCCATCCATCGCGGATATTGTACCAGTGAGGGAATTTTGCGGGTAAGCGAAAGGCAATGTCAGCTTATCTCACTGAGGAGGGGATGACCGTATGCGTTGAAGGGCAAGTCACTGATCACTGCTGCACTAAGACTTCTGCATTCTTCTTTGATCAAAGCTCACTTCACAAGAACATATTTTTCCTCGAGGAGTCAGTGTCACGTTATTATGAGAGAACTACCCCTTCTTTAAGACTGGAAGGACTTCAGACAAATTTCTCGTAAACTATTTTTAGTATTAAAGAATAATCATGTATATTTTTCGTTTCTTTAGATACTAATTGAATCGGAGCCCAGGCAAGGAAAGACACGTCTGATGGAAGAATTCTTCTACATAGCAAAGAACTACCCATGTTTCAGGTAATTATTTTGATTTAATCGTGAATTAATTGATGAAAGAACCCATTGGCACAAGTTAATTAATGCAAGTATTCAGATTATGCAGTTCCGTAAAACTCTTGAGGTATCGAACGTAATAACATACTAAATACAGTCGCTCTCAAAAATATTCGATAACTTGTTTCATTTTTCTTACACTTAGTATCCAGAAATGTTCATATATGTGAATACGTTTTGTTTCATTCTTCCTTGATTTCATTTCTGTTCATAATTTAACAATGACAATTAAAAGTGAAAAGTGACTACGTTTATAGTCACGTTGGGATATATAGCAAAAACTATTGCATTTGAAGGATTGAACTATCCTTGATTTTTGAGACTCTTTCCTACCTTTTTCAGTCATCGTACAATAATCCACCTGAGCTATCCTTGGCGTGAAGAATCGAGAAAGAAATATAAATCTGCTGTAGGATAGCGGGATTTTTTTTGTAAATTATAGTCATATTT
Source organism: Laupala kohalensis (assembly GCA_002313205.1). Taxonomy (NCBI): domain Eukaryota; kingdom Metazoa; phylum Arthropoda; class Insecta; order Orthoptera; family Trigonidiidae; genus Laupala; species Laupala kohalensis. The sequence goes on along the minus strand of NNCF01130299.1, from coordinate 240,368 downwards.
ATATTTATCAGTCGAAATTCTTGATCACGTGTATCTATAAGTATATGATATCGTGAGTTTAGGTCACTATCATAGATCGACTTTTATTAATTCTTCTTCGGAACTCTTTATGATATAATTGAACATCCTCACCACAAACCATCACTAAGATGACAATGAAACGTTGGCGATCTAAGAAGGAGTATTTATTGTGACCTAATCTCACGATATATACTCATTTATATTATCATTAAAGGATAATGTGTTTTGTTATTTTTTAATACTTAATTTTATATCATAATGGCTAATAATTTATTATTCCTCAACCTCAGCGAATAATTTGCACTAAAATATATAAAATAATTAAGATCATTAACACATTAAATATATAAAATTGCTATTCTATTTTATTTGTTTTTAGATCAACTTATAAACGAAATAGTACATAGTTCAAATGTTAAATTATGATACTTCTCCGGTCCAGAAAAGTACCTTTCTAAATCCTATCTTTTGAAATTCGTTAAATATGATAGGATAAAAAAGAAATGGGAGATTCTACGGAAATGGGGAAATTCGCGGCACACAAGGGAGTGAGGTCCATGAACAATCACTTCACGTTTTCAATAGTTCTAACTTATGTACACAAAATAACTGAGGTTCTTGAGCAGTGAAGCAGGTTACATTGGTTTCAATGGAAACCCACAGCGTTGCCACCACAACAAATGCTCCTGTAAGACCACCTTTACCTTGTCAGGCGTGAATTTAAAAAAAACTAGAAAGGAATGGGACATAAAATGACAGGAGTGTGGAAATAGTCGTAAATAAATGATTATGTGTCATACACATTGAATCTTATGACGTTATATTGTATCAATATAAGATAAAATAAATTAAAATATTGAGAAAAAAACTTAAGCCAACAGGATAAGGAGTTTTGGATATTTATTTCCCCATATCTGTAGAATAGGCCAAATCTTTCATGAAAACAACATACAATTTAAAATTCTTGGAACTGATATCTTAAACTCTTATTTCGTTGATGAATTTCACCTTTTACGTCAATAAATAACAAAAAAAATAAAAGATTTCCCTCATTGATTTCACGACCCTTGGCGTTGACCAGTGTGAGTCTGCTGCAACGGGACGCAGCGTTGCCGTACTCGGGGTTACGCCAGCTGATGCTGCCCGCGCTGAAACTGCCCTTGGATTCGACGCGTGTGGATCGTCAGAAAGTGTTGGGACCTGCCCTCGAAGCTGTAGGCATCAGCAGGGCGTACATGTGTGTCGTAAACCCCATCTTCGATGTCACCTTCCCAATCACCATAACTTTTCGCAACCTGCAACAGCCGCAGAGATTACTGGTGAGGCAGTTCTTTAACATTCCCTCCGAAACTACGGAAAGATTTTCATCTTTCATTCGGTGTTTATCGTATTAGCAAATATATGCGTTAATGTTCCAGGAATATGTTTTAGATATTCGCAATCATTGAAATATAAGATTCTGATTCATTGAGCTAAAATTTATTTATTATGGGGTATGTGTTTGGGTTAACGTCAGACGACACAGACTCCCTCGAACGTGGGAGGTCGCTGTCGCCCTCACAGTTAAAAGCAGGAAGTGCTGCTGTTGTCGGCTTCCACGCCGTATCAGGGGTGTAACTAGAGCGGGATATAGAGCATCAATCCTCCTCCCCCTGAAATGAAAGAAATTTGTTCTATTTTTATTTCTCCTAATATTTGTGTGTACATAAACACACGAACATACGTAATTATAGCCTACCATATACTACACTCAATTACATAAACATGTATTATACATAAATACATAACATTCTCTCTTATGTGTGTGATATCACCTCTCTCCGAAATACTCGTGAACTCCTGGGTACCGGCGCTTACGATATGGTACAATTATAAATTAATAGACAATTGGGTACAATAATGGATTGAATTCAGTAATAATAATTAACAAATTATTTTAATTATTAATACAACTTTCATACATGAATAACTTTTGGCTTATTTCACAATGTTTTGAACTTAGAACTACATAAGTACTCTCATAATTTAAGGATATATGAACGGAACAATATCTTGCTTCATAGCTACAGCATCCTCAAAAATGAAACACATGGAAACATAAAGCAGAAACCAAAACAAAGAAACTGTCCGTAATGTAGTTATATTTCAATCAGGGTTTTATTCGTATTGTTATCTCTATATTTTTTTATAGCTGGGAGACTGGTAATAAATATAAACAAGTATTTACGTTATTTGCGTGACATCATATTTTCCAAATCATCCGAGCAATAGTATTTTCACGGAATCATTAATATTTATTTGAAATCGTAATTTAATGAACATAAAAAAGTTTAAGTAACGATCACTTAAGATTAATAAAAAAAACATCGCGAATGAGCTGACGTAGAAAATGATCGCATAGTTGGAGCGTCGGAAATCCTCATCCTTTCTTAGGCATGCTTTACATTAGGAAATGTTAAAATATTCGCGATGGGGCTACGCTGTTATTCGTTCAATTAATTATTGATTTATCATATTTTAATATTAACTCGAATTTTAAAGAAGCGCCTAAAATACTACAAAGTTCAAGTTTTAAAATGCACCCATTTCTGCGGCGAAAATGCCGCAAATGATTTTAATACTTAAAAATTACGAGTATAACTCTTAGTTATGACTTGTCTTAAGGCGCGTTTACACTATGTAGCTATCTGCTGTATAGCAAATGTTATATAACGCTTTGCTACACAATTTCATGAGTTTGCTACATGTAGCATTTTGCTACATGTAACATTTCCTGAAAAGAGATTGCTTTATATAGCAAAATGCTACATGTAGCTAAAATTTTTGCTATATAGCAATGTTACAAGTTTCCCACTTGGAGTCGGAAAAGTTGAAAGAGATTTATGTGGCAAGTTTCACCGTCGTCCCTGCTGCCGTTTCTTGTGGAACTGATAAGAGAGGAAAAGATGATATATCTGATAATATAAGATGAGATAGGAATGTGATAAGATAAGTCAGCCAAAATAGACGTACTCTCTCGCTGAGTACTAATTTTAAATGACTCATACTTTTTTAAATCGTGTAACTACCCGAACAGAGATTCTCATATCAACATCGACAATTATTTGTTTGTAATAATTTAATTGTTAAAAATGTAATATTTTGCATTATTTTTAATTCATCATATTTTGACAGATTATAAAAAAATAATTGTTTGTGACAATATTAATGTTTTCAATTATAAAAATTATAACTGTATATAATAACTTTTACATTTATACAAATAATAGTTGTTCATAACTATTTAATAAGTAGCAAGACTCATTTTTTAACAATTTAATTACAGAATTAATATTTGTTTATAATTTCATTGCTTCAATAATTTTAATTATTTATGACAATTTTTGTTCTTTATAATAATTGTTTATAACAGTTAAAATGTTATATTTATTAATAAATATGTACAGAAAATGTAATTGTTAAAAATATTTTAAATTGTTATAAACAATTAATTTGCAAACGATTGAAAAATCTTAAATTAAGTTGTAAGCAATGTAATTGGTATACAAATTTCATTACTTTGGTACAGCAATTTAATTGTTATAGAAATAAATAAATTGGTATGCCAATTTAATTCTGATAGCTATTTCAATAATGTATAACTATTTTAATTGTTTTTAATAATTTTAATTATTAATAACTTATTTAATTATGCATAATTTATTTTTTATAGACTTTGTGTTTCATTATAAAAGAGCAGAGCTTAAAATAATTACTTAACTACGCCACTGTAAATTGTGATTAGTTTTTATACATAGATTATTTATCTTTGTCTTGTACGCAAAAAGGAGTTGGAATAATGTTCATTATTTTATTATTTCATAATTGGACGCGGTTTTCTCAAAAACGTCACATAGTATGTTCCGTACAGTTTTCGAGTATATCTATAAATTTGCATATTTAACGTCTTGTGAATTATGCACGTTGCTATCAATACAAAAATTTATAAAATAGCGGGATGGATCTCTGAGGGGGTGCATTGTTGCATCAAAAGGTTAAATCAAATGTAGGAATGAAACCTTTTCTGTCGTAATCCTTTTCGTAATACTTCGTACTTAAAAATGAACATTTTAACCCTAAATACTGTAATAAAAAAATATAGGGGTAGAATAACATACCTAGCCCACTCGGCAAGCGTTCTCAGGAATAGAAGATGTCCTCCTATTATAAAGTGACAAAGAGAAGGACCGGGGTTCGGCTGATTATTTACGTGAAATATGCACTAATCTTTAGTAAAAAACACAGCTTTTATAAACATTAGTTTAATCATTTTACCCTCATTACAAAATACAACCCTACACTTCACAATCTCCCATTTACACATTTCCCCCAAAAATACATGAATTATTATTACAAAATTAAACATGTCACATATTCACTGAATTGTTCACCTTATGAGGACTGAGTCCCTCATTTTTCCACTCACAATAAAATCAGATTGTTCATCAATCACTAGCTCACTGCCTCAACTGGTCTGTCAATTAATGTCAGTTCATCTAAGAACGAAAACAACGTTCTAGAATGATCAGATGCGACTTAAACAGCGCATTGACACCTGAGTGTCTAGTCAATAGAATATCTCAAAACAGAGTATTCTTGAATCACCGAATTCTTTCAATACTGCTCATAATGCTCGTAAGGAACATAATGAATAATCATGAACATAATAGCCTTGTAATGCTCAGAATGATACTCAGAATCACAATCTTCATCGGAATAACCACGGAATCATCATCCCGAATCAACCCCGGAAGCGTCTCCGCTCCGATCTTAAATAATAAGATCCCTACTCCTCTGCTAGAATTAGGCAAAACTAGCTCCTCCCAACTGTGACGTCGTTCATCTTTTGTAACCAATCCCCAACAACTATTCACTCACATGATTTCCCCAACTGGTTAAACTTTCTGTGGCGTAGTTACTCCTACCCATCAATGGCTGATATTGGTATAATTGCTAAACGCCTAGCATGGTGGCCTGTTATTTCTCGAAAGTTGACATTTAATTGAACAAAAACACGCTTTTGTCGCCATCCCTCACTCTGCCAGACGGAATCCATTTCTTTGCCCCCGCAACATAACACTTCTAACTCCCATGTCTGCTAGACGACGGTAACCTTCCTTCCTTCATTGTCTAAGCGCGCACGCTTTTGTGGTTGCCACTCCTTCCCCTCTCTTTTTTTTCTGTCTTGTTTAGGTTTTAAAATTCAGACCTTTCGTCCCCAAAATCTTCTAAGTAGATCTCCTTCCTGCAAAAGGGTCGCTTTACAAGAAGCCAATTATTCCCTTGGTCTCTTAATTTTACGAAACTGAACTCCATTTGTATTCCTCTCAAGGATTTTCGAAAGATTTTTCCCCTTCCCCTCTCTCGCCTCGTAACATATCGCCGTCTTCTCTCAAAATTGCCAGAACATGTTTACATAATTCAGCGCGTTTTCCAAAGACAGTTACTTTGGTCGTCTGTTCAAACCGATGAAATTAAGATTTCTCGTATCCCTCGCAAGGGTTTACAAAATGTCTCTAACTAAATGTGTATTCTAAACTTCCAAAGTGTCTGGGTGCGTGTTAAGAAACAAAGGTTGTTTCTTTCCTCCTCTTTTCTCGTTCCACGATTATATTTGAGAAGCACCAGATCACCCCTCCTCTAAATTATTTAGACAGGAATCCAAGGCTCTGCGCGTCACATTCCACGCAGCCTTCTGTTTTCGAGTCCCCGCGTACTCCCAGAATTAAAATTCTTCATATTTATCGATGGTTCAAAAATGCTGAACTAATTATTTCTTACAATACAGAATACATATGTTTCATATATGAGAAACTTCATTATCGCTGTGTTCAGTGCAGGATCTATGGGGGGTGCTAAGGGGACTATACCCACCCGTTGGACCTGAACTCTTAACAGATATATTTTGCCACGTTAAACAATTAATAAATTGAGTTCCCATTTAATATTGTTAATTGTTCATTATTTATTTGTGTTGATGAATTTTATTTAGAAGATAATATTTTAAAATTTGTGTTGTGAAACCATGATTTTCAAACAGAAATACTCCCCAGATCCCTGCCAGTTAACCACCCCCGTCCTTGACTAGGGTATAAATCAGCCACTAGTTGTGATTACATCACCGATAGTTTTGGTCTGCTAAAGGAGAAACACTAGCTTTGGCAAGAGCGTACTGTCCAAAACTGGTGATTTTGAAAACGACCGAAATTAGTACTGACAAATCGTATCATCCAACCCTAACTCGGCCGTATCTTTTGACCAACTACTGATTTGGGGTTTTGGACATAACGTGTGTTTTTGTTCCCTCCATCACGAACAAAAGAAGTGACGTTCTGTAAAATCCTTTCTTAGCGGACATTTTTTAAATTTTTTTGTGTCGCTCTTCCCAAATCCCACCCATAGCGACGTCGTGCACCTCATGTGGTCTGAAGGGTACATAACGCCATTGGAAATACGATTAATCATCTCAGAACGCACAATAACCATGAACTCGACCCTAATAACTGTCTTTTTACGTTATTTTTACATTTCGCTCTTTTCGTGCCAGATCTAAGAATACAGTGCTCCTACGTGATATCATCTCCAACATAACGGCATTGGTTGTTGAAACATCTCTTCAACCCTAAAACTATGTATCCGATGCATTTTTTAAATATTTCAATATTAGTTTTCAATTATTTTTATCCATAAACCCAATTCCATTCCCCCCAAGGGGTGCTAGTGGTGTGTTTGTTTCATGGCTGAGTTCAGACTTACACAATATCGGGAGTTGTCTATCAACTCAGCAACACCGAAAATTATGGACTCGTCACTGGTATGTCATGTTCGATATTTTTTTCATAGAATCCCCTTGCCTATGCTGGAGTCCTTACGGACTGATTGTGGACTTTGGCGTCTTCGAGAATGTCACTACTAATTTCAGCGACCCCGAGAACTACGATCTCAACACTAACATCGGTAACTTTCGATTATTTTAACATTTCACTCCTTCATACCCCTAACACAAAGGGTGTTTATTCCTTAGGGGTGATCGTGTACTTATGTGGTAAAGAGGCACTTCACTTCACTTCAAAGGTCACAAAAATAATATATTCAATTCCAATGTCGGTCGTTTTTTTATAATGATTGCATTCCCACCCCTACCCTAGGGGTGCTAGGGGCTGATGCTGAGTTACTTGTATTGTAAGGTAATAATTTCGAAGGACCAATGACGGCACTTTATTTCGCCAATATTGTTTTATCAAATGTTTAACCAGTGCTGAAATGCGTGGCAAAGACTGTTGGCTGAGCAGTATCATTGGCTGCCGAGGTGCTTCAGTTATAGTGAATGGACTTTATGATGAACTATTACAATATCCAATGAACCATTAGCCCGAATAATTTTGAACGGACCAATTCCGTTGGTAATTTTGTAAAATCAGTGATAGCTTAACATGTGTGGATTGTTAGTAATTAATAGCATGTATTTCGTGGGAGTGTTCAAACGGGGTTTAATCATAAGAGCAGCAGTGTTAATGTATTTTTTCAATAATAATTATACCAAAGTTTTATGGAAACTGTGTTTCCTTTGAGAAGGGTTAGAGTGTTTCCCGCGAGTCACCGACCGAACCCAATCCCTTCTTTTAAAATTGTAGCCAGAGTACGCCTCGTCTTTGAGACCAAACCTGCCGAGTGGACCAGGTAAGTGGGCCAAAAATCTGATATAATACAAAATGGCTACCTTCTCCCATTAAATTTGTTATAATTG
>NNCF01130299.1:199080-225545 GCA_002313205.1 Laupala kohalensis | reverse complement strand
GGTGGCGGCGGTAGCGGCGGTGGCGGTCGTGATAGCATTCGCTCGGATCGTTGGACCATGTATCGAACCACTGTGGGGGACAGCGGCGATGAAGACACCCCTGACGAAACATCGCCGTCCAGTTCATTCAACTTGGTGAGCCCAGCAGCCGGTCACACCATGGTGAGAGGTACCAGACCTTCTAGAGCACTCGTCAACTTATTAGCGTAAGTAGAATTTTCATTCTTATAATAAAGTCATTCTTATAATGAAAAGAACTCTAATGACATTGACGTTGGCGAACCCTAAAGCCCCAAGAAGAAAGAAAGCTTATAATGAACCATTTGATTGTTCAGACCGAAATCAAAATTATTATCCAGCAAGACATAAATTTTTTCTAATATTAAACGATTTTATTTTTTTAATAAATTAATGGCATACTTTATATAAATTATTCTTTTGAATTCATTTTTACGTAAAATTGGTAAATAAAGTTATTTTCATTATAGTCAATTTTATATATTTCTAAATTTTTATTTTACAGAAATTCTTATTTAAAATTAAAAGTAATTTAAAGTTGAAGCAACTGGAAGCAAAGGATCACAAGTATTTCAATTTTTTTAATGAAAGTATATTTTATAAATTATTTTTCTATTTCTTCTTACTATATTAAGTATGATAAATTGTTTACGTCTATCATGAATATTTTATGAAGTTGTGAAATGTATTGGATTTTCATAGACAATGACATAATTTCACTTTATAATGTTTTCAGCATTTTGGTTTTCATCCTGTGTTTACACAAATGTTACTAGAATACTTAATTGTCGATGTAAGCACTTAATGCAGACCAGGCTAAAGCGTTGAGTGGTTAAATTCAGTGATTGTCTTTAAAAGGTCGTTACATTTTATTACTTTTCCTCACATATCTCGGTGTCCGGAACCAGATCTATCGTGGGTGGAGGTTGATGCTGATTACAGATACTTCTGTGAACCTCGAAAGGTTTAATCAGGCTGATTTAATAATAGACGCATTTCTTCCGTGTACCTACACGTGGAGAAGATATGTGACAATTTTCGGTCAGGCGAAAATGGCGACGAGCCGGGAATCGAACCCCAGACTCCTGCTTTGATCGCAGGGGTGTTAACCACTATATAAATAAGGATCTCTTGCGTTTAGGCAAAATAAAGTAATTTCTTTTGTTACGCCGACGTTTGAATATATTTTATATCAGAATAAGTAATGCTTGCTAGTTGGAAGGCAGATGTAAATTAATAAAGTTTCCTGATCCACCAGAGAGAGGAAGAGGAACGCGGCCAGCAAGACGAATTCCCTGACGCAGGGCGCTCTCCCGGGACCAGCGATTCAGCGCGAGTTGTGGGTGGCTGCGTGTGTCCGACCTCTAGGACGTACTCTGGAGGAACCGCATTCCACTTTCAACGTCAATGTGCTCATCATGCAGACATTGGACTCCCTCAACCCTTTCGAGCAGCTCCTGCTCAAGTGCAGTTCTGTTATCGGGGAAACGTTTCCTCGCAGAGTAAGGAAATATGGCCAAATCGATTTTGCGCTGGCATTTTGCGCTCTTCCCAGTTCGCCAATCGAAGTAAATAAATATTTTAAAAGAATAAAGATATCGATATCTTTTAAATTCAATGAATATTGTATCTCTATATTTGTTTTGTTTCGGTAATTGAAGGAACTGTGAGAGAAACAAATAATTCCATTTAAAGAACCATTAAAAGGGTCAATATGTATGCAGAAGCTTTTGTTGATGCAATCTACGTTCAACGTTCAGAATCCACTCTTTTATCCGTTTGGATTAACCGCATAATTTATTACCACAAAATATCTTATAATATCTACACTTACTGCCGATAATGTAAAGAAATTTAAATGTGATATGTTTATATAACATTGCAGCATTGTGGCGATATACGACTTAAAAGTGTTCAGTATTGTTCCTTAATCCTAGCAGTAATGTGTTCGACCAATTTGATCCAAGTACCTGTGGAAAATCGAAAAAAAATACCAGTGTTGGATTGGAACTTGCGGAGAAATTTACGTAACGTGAGAGGAATTAATTATGAAGAAATATTACTTTCCTAACAACTAGAATTAAACGATTTATCTATTTTAAAGAAACTTCGACAAATAAAACTAATTGATGCCATCGAATCAGGTTTAAAGAGGAGTGACAAACCTTTGTTCAAACATTTATTTTCATATAAACGTAATTTTCTTTCCTCTATATTTTCTTTTCTCAAATTCTTCACAACATTAGATTAGAAAAAGTTATTTTAAAAGAGATTTATCATTAACATTTTGAAAAATTGAAATACCGATAATACTTTTATTAATATTAATTAATATTGAATAAGTTATGACCTGGAATTGTTTTCAACACTTTCAAATATTCTCGCAAAACTGACGAAAATATCTCAAAACAGCAACAAAATAGTTTGATTTCAACAATTCTCACTATTTTATCTTTAATAAGAAACTTTTCCTTAATTAAAACTACGTTGAAAATTGCATGCAAAAACATTGTTGGATTAATTTACTGCTTTGGACCTAGATGATGCTGGCTATGATGGGAGCTTCGTCGTTTCTCCGCGAAGTGGCACTTGCGGTGAAACACTTGTTTGAGATTCGTGTGCTGGAGTGTGCGTCCAGGTCTCCTATACCGTCCGGTCATGACCATGATGACCCTTTGTGGAACCTCTGTGCTTGTCAGGTACTTATATGAGAAGAGCTCCGACCAAATATTTGACCACAATACTATACAACGAATAAAATTTTGAGAGGGAACAAATATTTTAGAGGAATAAATTAGCTATCAGGTAATAGTTTCGCAAATGTAAGTGAATTAACGTAAACATGTAATATCCTTGTTCATACATTGTAAACTGGTCCTTAATCCTATATGTAGGGTAATCCCTCTCCCACTCTCAAAAGAGTCTCGCCAGTGTTGGGGAAGACTGAGTTTTACGTCCGCACGAAAGAACGAAAACGCTAACGTACAGAACAGTTAAGAGAATTAGCTCACAAGGAAAAATATTTTCTGAAAAATTAGACTTAGAAATTAAGCTACTCAAGTAAATCGAATAAGACTGGATTTATGAGCGATTTTGTTTATTGTCTTAATATTTTGATCGTGTTGTTATTTATTTTATAAGAATTAAAGAATTATCTGACGTCAATTATAATTTATTGTATTCAAGGTTTTGTGAGTTTCAATTATTTATTTAATTATCACTTCAGCGTAATAAATTATCAAGGAATAATTAAAAGTGTTCTCTTGAAAACCTGAAAGGTCAAGGAATTTTGTTGTAGAAAAATACTGGTTACCCTGTTGCTGAGTTGGAATGGTGGTCATGGATACACTTCGCTGTGTTCTATTAGTGAAGGAAACGTAATTGGGGTTCAATGTTTTCTACACTTTCTACCAAGCTATGGATAGTGACACAAGGATGAGTTATCAGTCAGAAGGAAATTTCTCTGTCGGCAGTGGCCAGTTGACCTACTCAGCGACAATGGTCATATACAAGGTTTAGAAGATGCGGACGCGACTAATAATTTTTCGATAGCTACTCAATTAAAGTGATTGCCCTAGTACTGCATTTTCACAATGCCTATAAGCAAGCTAATTGTTGTGTTCCAATGACTGGTAGAGAGTAGGTCGCGTCGTGTGGACACCACTGACTGGTTTAATTTTAGAAGCTTCGCAAGGACCTTCACAATTGGCATGCCAATGAGCTGTTGTATGGAGTTGATTCAAGTCAACTATTGGCGTCCAATACCTTCTCCCTGCCTCCCTATCCGCCAATTCAAGCAGCGTTGCTTGAGAACTGGCGTCGTGTTAGCTACTACGTCAGCTTCTACGACTGTACTGGCCGCATCAATACGCTGTATCGTGTAGGCAGATCTAGACCAGAAGCAAACTATTATTTATTCATTGAAAGTCAACTGTTGGCTTGCTTGTTTGCGTCGTGAAACGTGGCATAAACACCGTGTCTGTATTCTTTGATTCAGACATATTGTGGTTTCATTTATCATGTTTGTGGTAATGCGTTTTACCTTTCTTAATATCCTCCCTTTTAAGATTCTGTAGGGAATTAAGTCCGCCCCTGTGCATCTCTGAAACAGGTCCGTTTGGATGAGCGTCCTGAACAATACGCTGACCTTCCCAAATTCGCGCATTGTGAGCAGATGCGTTTCCGGTCGGCGCAATACCGCGACACCACATACTCCCTCCTCACGGAGGCTCAGATGCGCGAGTACCATCTTGCGGCTATCTTGTATATTGAGATAAACGCGCGACGGTGTGTGTCGTGTGGAAGCGACTACTTCCCGCTGGCGCTGACGGCTGCCGCGCGCGCCGCAGAGCTTTTCCACATCAACATGGCGCGCCGCGGTTGGCGTGATCGGCGGGGGAGTGATAGCTCCAAGAGTGAGGACAGTTCTTCCGAAACGTCATTCGAAGAAGATGTGAGTTCGTTTCCCAGATAATTTCTCCGACGCCATGACATACATACAAACATTCCATAAGAAGCGCGCAGCCAGGATTTTGCCAAAGGTGGAAGGGGTCTAAGGTGTAAATGAAATAATCTTTCACAGATTCTCGTATTTTTTATTAAATGGTTTATAATAATGTAAATTCAATGCCAACTCAATCATAGATGCATGCTTTAAATCAACTACCCTTGCGAGAATAATTTGTATAGGTTGGTTAGATTTCCTTGGACCTCTTTCTGGCTACGTCCCTGCCTTGCGGTCGTAAAGCTTGACCAACAACAATCGTAGGAGTTTAACTTATGGTGTCTTGAATGGTCTACATGTAGTCGGGAGCTAAATCAATGTTAAATCCAACGACCCTACCTACCAATTACAGCAGAGCACGCCATTGCCGAGTCCTTTTATGTCCATCTCTAGTACCATGGTGCATTTGGGCCATGGTCCTGACCGAATCACGGCATTTGTTTTCTCAGTGTTAGGTTTTGTTTACATTGAACGACACAGCTTTGTCACACGACGCTAAGATGATCCACGGTCTACAACTGACCAAAGACCATTCTTAGAGTTTTATGTAACAGTGGAGTAAAGATATTTATTTTCTGAGGAGAGAATGAGAATTAGAAAGAAACACTAATTGTTAGCATTATAGAAATTAGTTAATGTCTTGACTAATAAAACATATTTTATTTTGATATTAATGAACTATAGCTTGAGTTGACTAATGGAAAATAAAAATTCGTTATCCTTAATCTCCTGTATTTGCGCCATTACTATATAGAATCCATCCGAATGAATTTTGTCCCTTATTACTTAGGTACGATTTGTGGATCCTGCGTTTGGATACATGTCCACATAGGAGGGTGTACATTGTATTGTGCAACAATGGAAATACTCTCCGCTGGATAGTGTGTCTGAAGTTTCGCGTTGATCACGGTATATATACCAAGGTTTATTTTAACGCTGGAACTTGGATGTGCAAGTGTTGAAAAAGCATATTTTGAAGGTTTTCATCCTGCCTGAAGCACTGGTAGCGTGCTCTAACCAGACGACTACCGAACTATTCACGCCGAGACGCTTCGTGTTCAACTTATCTATTGATACGACCTACTCTCAATGAATTTACTTTCGCGTAAATATTTTTTTTTCAATAATTCAGACTTTATTTTACTTTTTTTACTGTACCCAAGTAGAGCTCGTGGTTCAAACCCAGAAAATTATTCTGAGACAAATTCAAATCCGAGGTCCATCGCAGAATGGGTGGAGGATCCACTCTATAGACTCTAGAGGTAACACTTTTTATCAGTGATGAGCCATTGGAGCCGATCGCTAGACATCCAAGTATAGTATTTGAGGGACTCTGCATAGACGCCCTTTTGTCTAGCACGTCACCAATCAGTGCAGTCGGTCATTTATTTTTTGCAGTATATAAAAGAAAAGTATTTTGAAATTTTACAGTAGTATTTATAATAAAAATTAATTATTTTACGAAATATTTTGAAATACGGATAAAACATTAATCGAGTACTCTACCTATTGCGAGAGGCAAGATATGACTAATCACCTTACGCAAGTGCGACGAAAAAAACTGAGAATGGATAAAATGTGCAAATAACATAATTTTAATAACATGCTGTGTAAAACTACGCTGACCCAATCATCTTTTTCGTTCAGGTGGAAATAGACTTAGAGGCTGAAAATTCGGATGATCGCATCGTAGATTTTGGATATTACGAGAGACGCAGCATATGCATGGACGATGAGAAGTCGCCCTTACAACGGGGCTCTGATCAATCTGCACCCAAATTCAAGAGATCTATCTCAGTTGAAGAGCGTCGGTAAGAAGAAAAAGAGTTTATTGATTAAAAATTAACTAGGTTTTATAATACCGTAATGATTTGTGGTAGCTTATAATTTGTATTCCGTAACACCTACACACCAACAGCGGTGGTCCAGTGGTAGCATCTTCGTAGTGGTAGAGCGTGTGTCAAACCCTGCTCGACCAATCTGGGTGAGGTTTGCTGTTGGGGTTTACCTGTCGGTTCGGTACCATACGTTCCCGGCAACCCACCATATCTCCTTCCCGATCCCCTCACTTAAGTCACAGATAGGTGGAAGAGCAGGTCTCGTGGTCTGAACTTCGCCATGAGACAGGAAATAAATACACAAATAAATGCGTTCATTTTTGGAATCATGAAATTGAATACATACTCTCACAAAAAGTTCAAATAATATATAATGATTCGAGTTAGTGATGGGAATTAGATGGACTTTGTGACATGGCTGTTGAAGCCTAACGCAAATAAAGATCACATTAAAACAGCAAATTGCGTTAGGTATTTGCAAATCTTTAATTTTTTTTGTGGATCCTTGGCGTCATAATTCGATCATTAACCTGATTCTGGTCATTCACATTAGAAGGTTAATTTTTTACTAGAAGAACCAAGCACTCGAGACACTGTTTTTGTTATTATTTTGATTTTAAATCCAAAAATGGATTCTTTAGTCAAAATCATTTTTTTGAAATCAAAAGTAAATAATTGGAAAGTAAATCAAGCACGTTTTTTAGATCGAAAAAAAAATTCAAAAAAGAAAAACCATATGTTATTAACTTTTATAACATTCTATTTTCGTGTTAATAACGTCCATTTTATTAACGTACTCTGGCACCTCAGTCTCTCGCCAACCTTGGTAACTACCATACCCGGGGTCTCAAGATTTTCAATTAAGTATAGATGGCTACCGAAGTGCGCTAATATGAATGACAGTGCACATGAATAATTTATAGAAGACAGACGATGTAAACAACCCGAGAAACTCGTACAACAATAATTCACGTTAAAAATTATTTTATTACACCAATAATATTAACATAGTAATTACACAAATATGTTTTGTCTTAAGAGACTGTACCGCCTTGCCACATTCGTATTATATGCATGTTCCAGTCCTCACCACGGAAAGGTGAGTGCAAATTTACCAAATGGATTTCGAATTGTTATGTCTCTTCTTAGGATGTCTTGTATAGTGCACAATTTTTTTGCATTTGTGTTGTATATAAAAATATCTTCTGTAGTAATTAGTGATGGGTTGTTATTTATTCTGTACTGTCCTTTCTTAATCGGATTATGTATTCTCTCCTTCTTAATCGTATATCACATACTCATAACACGCGTTGTTCTGTTTCTGCTTCTTTTTCATAAATGTATATCTCACTATCTCTTCTTTGTATCTTTTTCAAGTATGCAGCAAAATTTCCGTGTACTATTATTATTTCTAGAGGTGCTTTGGTTGGCTTAAACCAACGATTGCTTTTCTCATGAAATTTCACGTCTGTAATAAATATATGTACTTTTTTCCCTCTTCCTATTTTGTTCCAGCGTATTTGCCTCACTAAAAATAAATTTTCAGTTATCTTGTCTTCTTCCTTTTGTTTACCGAACGTTATATAACTGTTTTAGTAATTTTGAAGTGTCCCTGATTCCTTAGCCAGTAACGCAGATACACTTTGTGAAATACCAATAGTATTTATAGGGAATAGCAACCCTATCCTGTGGATTTAGTCGTGAAACAATAAAACGATTCTAGGGATTGCCTACGGGAACTAATTAGATAGGATGCCTCCAAAAGAATTTGGGTCCATAAAACAAATATTTGCCTCTTGTAGTAAAGATCTTAGGCGACTGCTTATCCGTAGGGCGATGAAGGACAATGTTTATACAACTTCTCGCAAATGTTCTACCTTTCCCAAAATTATTGACATTATTTGAATGATTAAAGCATTTTTAACACATTAAATACCCCTACTAATGCTATGTACTAGAGTAATGAGAGTTGGAGCGTGTTATTGTGAATGTAGTTCTCTACCTTTCTGTAATCCTATGTTTTGAGGTAAGCGTATTGATGACCAGACAATTTAAGCTAAATAATGAAGTTATCTGTTCATCAGTCAAAACATCGAGCAGATGAGACTGCAGAAAAGGATGCAAAAGCGTCGGGAGCAGGGTTCCCCTGGACTCCTCCGCAAAATGTTGGGGACTGCACTTCCCGAACGTGCCAGTACTCGTTTTACCGTTCATCAGAAGAAGAAGATGATAAAACCGAAAGCACTGCGGCCGAGAGCTACAGCTACGCCATGCACAAGTCCTCCCACATCTCGTTCAATTCGTCACCCCGAGAAATTGTCCACCATGCCGATGTCATCTTCGGCGCACGAAAATAGGGTAATAATTATATATATAATAATAGATATAATAATAATTACGTGACATACATAATTAAAGACCCAGAAGCAAGAGATGAGTGGTGCAGGAAATGTAAAGAGAAATCTGACACCACCCAGCATATCATGTCCGCGTGTAGTGCAATGACTCAATCAGATTATTTGCGTAGACACAATCAAGTTGCTATTTACATCATTTACCCAAATATAAGTTGACTAAACTAAAGATGCTACAAGAGAAAATACCATACTATAAGTATGATCCACCACCGATGCTTGAGTTCGAAAGATACTCTTTATTATGATCGGCCCATTATAATTGACAAGCAAATTGCTAATAACAGACCTGATTAGGAGACAGAGAGATGAGTGTAGCCTATCTAGTTGATGTAGCAATCCCTAACACACAATATTTGGGCAACAGTGATGAGAGGAATAAATATTGTTTTGAGTAATGAAATTTAAAATGTGTGGAAGCTAGATGGGGATTGTACCAATCTTTCTCTCTGCAACGGGTGTGATTCAGAAGTCCCTTCATGAAAGTCTTGAAATTTTAGGCTTACATAAGAATTTATTCATTCTCATTCAAAATGCATTTGTTCTGAATACTAGCCCAAAGTGAGAAAAATTTTAAGCCAGGAATAGATGAGAATGTTTAGCGTGTGCCAGTTTCTCGTCTATTACCAGCGACAATATGCTGAGATTTAAAATGAAGGAATAATAATAATAATAATAATAATCGGATAGGAATGTTGTAACAAAAGAAGCAGAAAAATAGAGGAATCTCTGGAGTGAAATGAGTAGGATCTGGGGTATTAGAAGTAATTCCTATTATCATGGTCACATCCCCGTGCCGTTGGTGCGTGGCCCTCATTGTTGCTGAACTTGTGTCATATGTAATTATTAGTTGTTGTTAAACGTTGAACACCTATATCACTAAATTCCCCTATTAAAGCGATTTACACACCTTTTTTCTTGTCTTTATGCCATTTTATCTCCTCCGGACTTGTTTTCCTTTATTGCTTTGTTTCCCGCCAGTATTTTCTACTAATGAAAGTGATTTCAATTAATTTAAGAGACATTTTTCGCAGGACTATGGAACCCTGGACCGTGCATCTACATCGTCTTTGGAAGAAAAAGAATTATTTTCATTGGAACCAGATCAACAAGAATTGTTACATGTTTCCCAACCTGGTGCTCACATGAAGTCTCCCGATTCGAAAGAGGACAAGGGGGGTAAACTAGAGAACAAGGCAGAAGAAGAGGAAAGGAAAGAAGATGACGAAGACGAAAGCGATGATGAAAGCGACCATGACGATGAAGTGTCCTCGTGGGGTCGACTACAATCGCAGCCGAAATTAAAATCTCAACGTCGGTCCTGGGATTGGAACCTGTTGCACGATCCTCGTATCCAGATGGTGCAGCGTGAGTTCCAAAAGGAGATCCTGTTAGAACAGGTAATCACCGCGAATTACTGGTTTCAGTATTTATCGATTAATGTTTACATTATTGGGATTTGGTAGATTTTTGCGTGTAGATCGTATATAAACCTCTCAATGTTTACTTGCCAACTTTTCGATATAATTCGTATCATCAGGGTTTGTAATTTTCGCTCCACATACATTCTTTCAACACACATACTCAATCTAACATTCACCTCATTACACCCATTCAAACCATCTTCATACTACATACTACTACATACACTCAAATAATACTGAGTAATACTGACTGTTCGAATGTGAGATGGAAAACATTTCCCATGAGTATTTTTTTACTGTAAAAGAAAATAAATATGATGAGGTGATATGATGAGATTTACATTATTTTTGTTTCCTTATTTAGATGACCAATACGGAATTACGTTCCGCCCCCTAAAAAAAGAGGGTCTACTTCTCTCTGCCTCTCTCGTAATCGCCATATGTCTATGTGTGAATGATTCACACAAGTTAATCTAGTTTAATATGAATTAATTTTTAATTAACTTTACAAATATTCACGTTTTAAATGGGTTTCGAATCCACAGCACTATGAGGTAAGCATCGGTATGACTACTTCTCTTGTGTAATCGGAGTAAACTAAGATCGACCTTTATTTCCCAGATGTTGGTGAACACCATGAGGAAACCTGCGCGCTACGAGAAGCAAAGCAAAGAATACTTTCGAAGAGCTTTCTTGATCTTTGATCCTCCAAAGGCGATTGCACCGAGGACCATGAACTCATCTCGTGCCTTTGATTTCTCTCGACCCGACGCCTTCACAGCTTTTCCAAAACCCATGTCGACGACACGCTTGTTGACGGATCGTTATAAAAAAAATAAAAGCGTGAGTACATTTGATAATTATTCATTTTTTGTCTCTTCGAAGCTCTTTCCCAATACTGCCAATTTGAATTTTCTGTTGATAGTGAATTTTTTTTCTTTCCTACGACTAATTTTTGTTCTGAGTGGTCATTTATAAATAAGCAATTCACGCAGGACACCTATATACGTGTGTTCATGTACATTTTGAATATTAACGATTCAATTTATCTGCTGTTAACGGTGCCAAACACCACCATGATCCCAAAACATTCCAGAAAAAAGGAGATAAATTAGCGATGAGTTGACGTTATACCCACAGATAGGAGATGGCGGTAACTCAATCTAATAATTTTACTTTTTATATCCTTATGGCAGTTTAAGGCTCGTGAAAAACAGCGAAAGAGTCGTCGATGGAAGAGGCGTCTTGAGAGATTGCGATGCGGGAAAAACCGTCGGCGCAGCCGGTCCAAGCAAAGCCGGTCGTCCACAGAAACGGACTCGGACGCGGCAGCGGCTGCCGCCAGGGCGGACTTAAAAGCGGCTCATAAGGACGCCGATGACACGAAACTTCCCATGACGAGACGGTTCTCCTCCGCCTTCGCTGAACAGGTCAGCAGCTCAGCTATAAGACTACAGTCATGTAGAGTGCTGAATAAGAAGAGAACCGCCAGCCACCTCCGAGATCCCTGAGTGTGTAATTTCTCATATCCCTCTGTTTGTGTCACAATTCTTTTCAGTAGACTCGAGAAAGGGAAGAGAAGCCAGCTGAGTGCCATCGACGCCCAATGGGAAAGTGTTTTTATTCACGTGATTAATACTCATGCGGAAGTACTAGAAGGAGCACCCCGTAGCATTTTCGGGAGTTTTGAGAAATTTCTCTTACATTTCAACCTCTGGCGCTTCTCTTCTCATTTAGGACTCTACAGACAAGTAGAGAGGTGTCAGGGGAACATCTAACACGTAACTGAGGTCCGCGTAAATTTTCATAATTCATTGTGGAGAAAAAATGGCAGTATATTTCCGTATTACATCGTGGCGCAGACATGGCGAGTTTCGCTCACGAATAGGCAGTCGAAAACGCATGCGAGAAAATGATCGCCAACCGCGAGACAATCAGAGCGAAGTACACCAGTGACGTCTCTTTACTTATAGAGCTTCACTCATTTATAGCGGGCTAAGACTGTCCATGAGGGCATCCGGTCTAATTCCTGGTCTACCGTCTTTACTTTCATTGAATTGCGCCGATGGAACAGTGATTTTTCGTGTTTCTAATAGTTGGAAAGTGGTTAGGTGAGAACTGTGCGCACTGCATTGAAATCAGGCCTAGATGATTTCAACACAATGCTTATTAAACTAAAAAAGCAGTACGCAGTTGGGCAGAGCTTGTGTAGAGAGCTGTGTGTACGTCACCGCGTTCGATGATATCACAGTTTTGGTATGGCGATACATAGTCGCTTGGAGGGAGAGGTTTGAAGTACCCATTTTCTCTGGATGCCAGCGTCCAAATTATCTCCAGTAAATGACCCCAAGTTGAGTAGTTGTACTTAGGAAGAGGGACTTGGAGATAGGTTCAAACTGGCCTGTGCACGTAGGCTAAGAATACCCATTGAGCAGCCCAGAAAAGCCCCAACACGGTGATTCAGCTCTGTGCCCTTAATTACGAAACGAATATTTTTACCGATGCCGGGATCGATGTTTTGACATGGCGGAGATTCTCCGAAAAGCATTTTTCTTTGAGATATTTCTCCAAAAACATTTCTTTCCCACTTTCCCTCACAGGATATCTTCTGGAATCTATATACTCCTTGGAGAAAAAAGTCGCTAAAACCATCATTATTATAATTTTTGAATCGTCATAATGTAACTGAAAATAAGTAGCTTCAAGTAAGTACGTTATTATAAAGTAATTTTGAGTAAATATATTAATAGTGTTATATCATTAATTTTTTACAGAAGACCTACTTCTAGTCAAACTCTTTGTACCTCAAAATAACATTTAATTGAGTTACACCACAATTCCTTTCTCCGCGTCAAATAAGCAGTGCCGTAGGAAGCTTTCAACCGTAGATGAGTGTTAGAGGCGTAGAATATATGTCACGCATATGGAATTGCTCTAAGACCTCAAATTTTGTAATGTAATCTCAAAATTGTGTTTAATGACATTGTCACTATTATTCAATTTTCGTAGATGACGTATGGCTGCCGCCGATGTTAATAATTATATTATATTTTCGTGTACTTTTTTATACTTATCTCTACGGCAAAACGAAGTCAAAACTGTTCAGGGAACATTTGTGGTATTATTCTGTAGAAAATCCTAATGTTAGCTGCTTTCTCCATTTTATACAACTTGGTTGTCTTTATTTTCTCTTGAATGCTATGATAATATTTTGTGTGTCCTCAGAGGAAGATCGTTTCTCTGCTTTACTCTTAACTTGCTGTAAAGTGGTAGTAAAATGGAGCATAACGTTATTGTTTTAATGTTCACAGGCGTCACTCCTTCGTTTACCTCAGTACAAATTATTGGAGCTCAAAGGAAATATGCCGGAACTTCCACCCAACTATCCCAGTTTCCCATCGAATGATTTTCGTTCTTGCAAGTGAGTTTTTTTTCTATAACGCATCATTCTTAATTAAATTCGTAAATTTATTACTCTTATCATTTCTATTTTTCTAAATACAATTCATTTTAGTCATCTCATGACTTCATAGAAACTCGATTTAATATTTGAGCTTTTTGATCATACATCGTAAAAGTAAAAAAATATTTCAAAATCTGTACTGATTTTAACATTTCCACTGGACTACAAATTCAGAAGAGACTACTTTCAAACATTTGCATTTATATATCTAGTGTATCATGGATGTATCATTTGCTGGATGTATCGTGGATGTGTACCATTTTATAACAATTCTGAAAAAAAAAGTTTATTATTCATGAAGAAGGTCAGTTTCTGAGTTGAATTGACGCATTGTTAAGAGTTGGCCAAGATGTCAATGTGTGTTCTTATCCAATACGTTTGTTTTGAAAAATAATAAAATACATTCCTTGAGTCCCTCGTATAAATATGTGATTTTCTAGAAACGTTGCGGTTTTAATTCTTGAGCAAGGCCTCAATATTCATGTTGGTGATTTATTCATGTCATTTAGCAATATTATTACAGATGTATCTTGTTTCTAAAAAACATCTTTTCGTAAATATCCATTTTTCTACCACATTCTTAAATTGTCACAAAAAACATACTAATAATGAAATATCATTAAAAAAATATTCTTGTTATAAAAATTAAATTTATAACTCGGGCCGGGATCTTAAAATTATATTTTTAACTATGTTCTATTAATTATTTAAAATACAGAGTGAATTAGAATTGTGATTAGTTCCTATTCCATCCCAATTGAAGTCACGAATGTAAGGTGTAGTAGTTTATTATCTGGCACTCAGGGGTCATTTCTCTCTGCTCAATAAACTTCAATTAAGTCTACAAAATTAAAATTGTAATCGTTTCGTCAAAGAAATAAATTTAACTTACTGTTAACTTCATTACGTTTATTTACTTTAAACACGAAATAATGGTTAAACGTTGATGTTCTATGTTCTGCTGCGTAGACTGGCATTGTTGTGTTAGTATGACTGCGAAATCTTTGCATGCACTGTCTTGCTGATATTTATTCTCCTGATAGAGATGACCAAGGTTACCGACATTTCAATCTCGTCTGAAACTGGCATTCGTATCACTGTATATTGTCAATCCCATATGTAAATGCGAAGACGCCAAATTGTAAAAAGAATTTACATACAGTGGATGCAATCATAATATCACATATTCGTATCAGCTGACTAGGTTTAACTGAAACAATGAAATTCAACCGTCTAGGTTGCTGTGATATTGTCCATCTATGATTTGCTTATTTTGTTTTTTCAAACGATAGCAAATTATCTTGTAGCGATAGACCGAAATATTTGAAAGTGATGGTATTGTTTCCTCTGACCGAATTTCTATCTTTTCACATGCTCTTTTTATGATTAATTTTATAATTTTGACCACAGCGAAATTCAGCATGTTTAATACTAGCTTATGTAGTAACAATAACATTCTCAGGTAATAATAAAATTCCGTCAAAGTTTTTCTCCCCATCTTTAACCTCCTACGTAAAAACCTACAATATTTCAATTTTTTTAATACGTCTAACGTATTACTCCAGTATTGTGCAGTGTTGCCATTTAAATGTTACCCAGAATAAAAAATCAAGTACAATTAAAAATCAACAAAATAATAGCTGAGAAAAATTCTCCGCAAAATTAACGACGTTGTTTGATTTGCCTTCCCAACCTGTAGATATATGAAAATCTGGTAATTTTCTAACATATTTCACGGCTCCGGTTTTGGGGGTACGTTTGACAAAAATGGGAAGAGAGATGATTTTATGAATAAATTTTGACTTGCAGGTGCAACGAGATCCTGTTTACATTATACGATTCTTTGCTGCGACATTCGATGGGAGCTAACATGCCGATAAAAATTATGGAACTTTTGCTGGATTATGCGGAATTTAGTCTTATGTTGGACAATCAACCACTGGCTCTGAGACTATTGCGGGATGCGCAAGTAATATGCTTTTTCTTCTTCATTTTATTTCATTCTTTTACTTCCTTTCTTTCTCATGAATCTCTTTTATTCTTCCTTTATTTCCTTTCTTTTCTTTCCTTCGTTTCCTTCATTTTTTTAGTTTCTTGTTTTTTCTTCTCTCCCTTCCTTGTTTTTCTTTCCTCCTTCACTTATTATTTGTAGTAACTGCTGGGTATATATGGTTAATCAAACTGATTACCTACAGATAGTTTTTCAGGTTGCTTATGTCTATTAATACTTTTACATTCTCTATCTATTTAATTTTTTGATTTCATAACTTTGTATGAGGTTCTTCTTGTGCCATTGAGAGGAAGATATTGTTATACTTAATATATCACTACGCTAGCCTTACTCAGTATGAAATTTATCTTCGATAACTTTACTGACTCACATATAATTTGAGACGAGGTAAAACAGATAGTTTATGATTAAATATTTCGAATTCTAAAAAATACGAAGAAAATTAAAACCTTCCTATTTATTCCTATGTTTTCCAGAAATATTTCTTTATTACGAATTCGAATTACGCGAATTTTCGGTTCCAATTACATTAAGGTATAAATTAGTCTTAAGATCACAAAACATCAAAATTTCATAGTTACAGCTTGTTGGGATCCAATTGTCAACATCTACATCAGTTTTACCTTTTTTTTCTCCAAAAACATGATAAAAGTTGTATAAATCTGACATATTGAAACCAGGACTTAATTTGCGTAGTTCTTACAGGAATTGTATAAATATTTTAATCCTTTTTTACTGAATACTCAATTTTTGTCTTCGTGTTGGTGGCCTTAAATAGAAAAGTTCATCATGATTTCTATTCCTCGGTCCATTTTATTTCATTACACGCTCCCAAATAAAATAACATTTCAGTAGATATGATTCCTTCCCTATCCCTTACATTTGTTAGATGCAACCAGCGTTACGAATGTGTAGAGCGGGTGTGTGTTGAACTGAAGTGCGAAGAAACTTCATTTCTAATCGGAAAGAGAAACGTATAAAAAATATATGGAGTCGAAAATGATTGAGATGTCTAGTTGAGGCCAGTTAATCATATTTCAAACCATTTTTCAAATATAGTGTTTCAATTTCAACGGTATTATTAAATATCAGCGGTTTTTAATACTCCATAATTCAAGAATTAATGTTATAATATTTATTTCTAATGTACACAGAATATATAGTGTCGTAGTGTCTACAGCTCCCTTCAGGTTGACGATTGTCGGGGAGTGTGACGCCGCGCATAGTTCGCGGAGTGGGAAAGAAAGATTGTTGGGGGTGGAGGCGTTCGGTCTGAGCCAAGGAAACGCGGTCTGTGAGATGATAGATTTACTTACTCAGATAATACATAGAGCGAGAAGCAGAGAACAGAAGAGGAGCCCGTACAGTCATGACGGAAGTGCCGCTGGAGGTGGCAGCGTCGATGGTTCGCCTCGGGTCCCGGGTTCCTCTCGTAGCAGCGTCCGCGGAGCGTAGTCACGGCGATGGTCGGGCGTGGAGCGTCAGTAGGCGAGAGCGACTTCCCGATGGCTCTTTGCCTATATACCCTTGACTCTGACGTCATGGCCTCGTAACCTCGTTCCACTCTCTGATCCGCATTCTTAATCTAGATATTATGTGTCGACATACATTCCAAGATGGACACCTTCACGACAATAGCATTATTGAACGTTTCATAGATGGATATGAGCTTGAGATTGTTTACCACCTGGTACGCTATTACAATCTGAATAAGACATAGACACCAGGTGGAAATGGTGAAAGAGTATTTTGGGAAGTGAAACTGTGGTGCAGAAAAGAGCAGATGGTCACGGATTCGAATAGTCGAGTGGCCACAAGTACAAGTTGCGATCACTTCTCTTCAGTGTACGACTTTTTTGACGATGTATAAATTTCATTTTCATTAGGACCCTAGATCGGAATTGATGGATGGTCCCTTCCTTGCTTATTGTTTATTGTCCTCTACGTGGTCATACGCAGTTTGTACATCTTTTTTGACAATTTATTTATTTATTTATTACAACAATTTTGGACATTATAAATCGTCTTAACCGTTTCAACCACATTGGGTCCCAGTATCCCAGTGGCAGCGTCTTCGTTTTGATGACCAAAGTACCCCGGATAGAAACACGGCGCTGTTGGATGCCGGAATATTGAAGGAGAACGCCCGAAACGTTGCTTGTGATATTCAGACGTTGAATATGAGTAAACAGTTAAGATAATTATGGATAATTTCCAAAATAGTTGTAATAAAAATGTAATTGCTTGTCACGATACTTCTGTGGTCCTAATAAGAGTGCCCATGCCATCCTTTCACGCAGACGCTGCTGTCTGAACAGGCGCATTCCTACGCGAATGAACCTGTGAACGCAGAGGAATTATCGAGTGACGACGAGATACCGGAGACGGTCACAGCTCGTAAATCTAAAGGTTTCAAGGACGCAAAAGCTACGCTGCAGAAGAAGCCGGTGAGCCCAAGCTCTTAAGTAGAGTAGAAACTGCTCGAGAAGAATTTGGTTTATGAGTCTGCACTCATTCACGAGATTTTTTATTTCGTTATTCGACCGTGTAAATATTCCATTATCTTCGGTATGACATAATCATTTACTTGCATGTGTCACATAAAACAATGATACTACCTTTAATCTAATAAAAGCTCATGAATGTATAAATGAGCTGTCCAGAAATAGGCTTCTATTCCCAATGTGTTTTAAGTCAATTCTCACTGAGGGATATCAATTTTTTCCCCACCGATTACAATACTTTCCCTATACTTTCTGTATAACTGGAAAGTAAAAATTCAATAAAAATAATTTCTGTAGCCTCAAATAATGCGTCTGTTAATTTTTCTGCAGTAAATTGAAGTCACTTGAAAATGTTAATCTGAAAATTTTGTCTCCGCTGTGTAGATGATTCTCCAAGATACACATACTCGTACCTCTCACTGTTCCTATAACTTGACATAGTGGTTAACGATTATTTATGAGTGCTGATGGTAAAACATGTTTTAATGAAATAAATTTCCCCTACTTTTCATTAAGGCTGTTGATTTTTTCTTTGTATATGAAAATCACTGTGATGACATTCCTCGTGGAAAAATAATTAATAGTTTGTCATATACTGTTATCTCACTTTACATTAGAGTGATATCCCATAAGGTATGTGGGTGTTCCAAATATTATAACAATACAATGATTTAGGCATCATGTAACACGTAATTCAAGTCCTCTACTTTCAAAAAGTCACAAATGTAAAAAAAACCAAAATTTATTTGCTTTATTCGTTTATTCCTTATTCTTTCTGATACAAATTAAATAATTGTCTGTGCCGTTCGAGATAATAGAGAGAACTGTTCTGAATTGATACTATTACTTGGTGAGTATACTTGTATTATTATTATTATGAAAATATACTAGTTACTGTACAATTTATTCGTTAACTCTTGATACTCAACCTTCTTCTCAAATATAAAAAGGAATTAGAAAAGTTGCTAATGTCGGGGTAGGAGAAATAGTTTCAAATCTCATTATCATGCTCTTAACAATATCAACTTATAACAACGAACAAATTTGATTCTTTATTGATAATCTTGTTATTTCAAATGAAATTTTTGAAAAGAAACTTCTTCAGATACGTTATGATAAATTTTTTCGGCCGCAACTAAAACGATGCGTTTCTGTAATACTCATTTTATTACAAAAAACATAAATTAAATTATAGAATGGTAAGTTTATATCTATTTATGAAAAATTAAACTTTATGGAATGAACAAGAAAATAGAAATCGCATCTATTATCAAATTTCACCTTTCCTCGAGACTATAGTTTAATTAATTAAATGCGTGGCATTACAAATTATTCTCTTGTATTAACACATTCGATTTCTTTCTTCCTAAGGCCGCTCAAAGTAAAGAGGAGGAAAAGAACGCCATCCCCAAGTTCCAGATACCTTACATCTACGCGCGTATACAAATGCTCTTCGGACAAACGCACATCTCCATGGGACAGGTATTTATTGTTAACAGTAGCAAAAAATAAATTGAGGCAAGAATAAGCAGCGTAGAAGCAACTCTATTTTACCCATTTTCGATATTTCAACAAAATTTTAATTTAACCTCCCCAGAAGTAGATCCAACCCATGTTGAAAATTGGTGAATCAAACATCGCAGAGGTTAGTACCAACTGCATTTATTAAACGAACTACTGCACACGTCTGGGTGCGAAATTAAGTTATTACCAGCAACGACTTCTAACCAATTAAAACTGCTCACTTTTACTGTTGGTCGAAGACAATTATTTTGTGAATTTAAAACATAATGTTAAATTTAGTTTTCGTTTGACTCTTTCTTTGGCGCGAATCACATTATCACGTGAAAAGTATTGATTCGTACACAATAGGTGCCATCCATTCCTTAGTACTAGGCTTATTCTCCATGGTAACATTGGAAGCGTAACTATTGTTCGAGTGTTTTCTCATGGTTCCATAAATATCGTTTGGGCGTTTGTCATAATAAACTTTGTAGGATATTTGGTTGCACAATTATTTCATATTTATGTTGACATTATAAGTTTATGTACCCGTGGGATGACTATGAATGAAGGATGGCGAAGAAACGGTAAATATCGCATAGCGATAATGTTGAAGTATTACAGTACAAAGAGGTCAAACTACCTTCAGGAATTTTTTCAGAAATTATTCAAAACTTTCAATGTGCAGAGTAGTAACAAGCATTACAATAAAGGAACAAAATAAATTTTAAAAAAATTTCTCATGGAAAAAGTACTAAAATCAAGTTTTCAATGAAATGTGATTGGTTTGGCAAAATTTGCGGACATTAAAAGTATCAGAATGAAGAAATAGTGTAAGTCATTATTGATGTGTGCCATTAGCCGATGAATCCTAATTGGCCTGAATGCCATCTTATAGAAGTTATAATTTTACGCTTTACTCCTGAAAACTAATTCTATTTTTTGTCCTTTAAATTCTTTTTCGGTTCCATACTTTAATTATTTTATTTTCCTGTTAGTAATTTGATTTTGGTATAGATAGTATAAGTAATGCATTCAGTAGTAGTTTTTGTGTTGCCGAACTAATTAATTGTGTTTCCTTTTATTGTTCAATCAAAAACAGTTTCTTTGAGGTCACCCTACTATAGTTTGATACCTTACCATCGTTAGAATAAGTTTATCGTATTGTTTTGACTTTTTTTCGTTCGTAGTGAAAAAAAAAAATCTCCTCTGAATCTATTGTCTCATTCATTGTATTACCCTTTGCAGGCAGAAAAAGGAGCTGCTGATATTCTGCGTGCGCTGCGGGCCTTCCAATGCAAGTTCCCACTGCCGCGACTGCGCGTTTTCGTCCATCAGCGGATGGCATTGATACGCCAGAAAACTCTGCTGGGACGCCTGCGCTCCGCTAAGCGGCCTTTACACCGAGGATTCTACGCTCGCTGCGCCGTCTACGAATCACAGTGTCTGTGCTTGCTGTGCGACTACTTCGTAGCGGAGGTGCTGTTCTGTCTTCTTCTTTTTACGTCCATTATATAATCTCGTACAATTATGAATTATTTCTCTATTTGGTCTATTAAATTCGAGTGGAAGATGTAGCGAAGAGTGACGTGGTTTCAGGGGAAGATGCGTCGGGCTGCGTTGGCTGCGACGCTAGCCCTCAACAGCGCCCTGCAGCTGGCGCCGGAGTGGATCACGCTGTCCAACGCGTTGGCACGCATGTTGGAAGCGCGACAGAGGGCGAGAGAGTGGGGCCCCGCGCAGATCTTGGAACGCATCACGTTGCACACGCTCACGGTGAGAGAGGCGTAGAGTGAACAATTTAGATTAAACGCCCATGAGCGGGTGCATTAAAGCGTTGTGTGCTTCTTCCAGAAATTCGTATTTCCCTTCCCCGAAGCAGCCCCGTTCTCGAGAAATAATGAGGAAAGATCATTCGTGATCAACCTTAATTCTTCTTTATTACTTTATTTTTAGTATTGTTATTGTAGTTTGGAACAACTTTTTGGTTCATATCACTTTGTCCTTCGTGTATTTTATTAGGACTGTTAAATAAAATACTAGAACAGGACAAGGTCACTTAGTTTTACTATCAAAGAATAAGAAAAAAGCGCTTTGTCTAAACTCTTTATATTTCTGTATTCAAGTATTTTAATGCTTTATTATTATTTTGGAATATATTTTTTTGTATATGTATCAGTCTAATCGTAGTTGTTTAGATCGTCTCCTTAACAGAATATCAAACAGTTTTTTCCTTACGAGTTTTCTCGGGTACTTTGATCGAGTTTAAGGGATAGTCATTTTGTCGCGGCTCTCCCGCTGTGGCCCGCGTTTGGTTGGCCGACACGAGCCCGTGATGATCGCCACGGCTAGAGGGGGAAAGAAACGAGAGATGATCGGGTTGGCTGTTTCCAGTGAAACCCAGAGTCGTGTCAGCTCATTTATTCGTACTTACAAAGTGGCTGAGGCGCGCAGAGCGGCTTCCCAAGACGAAGAGTTGGCAGTGATCATGACTTACGGGCTATTCTCCAGCTCGTGATGACGTGAGGTGGAGATCAGTCGCTGGGGTCACAAGGTTATAACGCCACGCAGCTTCTGGTTCCTCGGTTGTCGGTGGGCAGAGGGGGATCATTGGGATGTCACAGATGCAACGCCCAAGTAGCGACTTCTGCTCCGAGCCCCGATATCCTCCCAAATGTATATGATTCAAGCCCTCACATCATCACCTACTTACCTACTTCCTATTGCTTTGCAGCCTCAATACATTCGTCGACTGGTGTCTTCACGACAATTTGATCACTTTCCAGAGAGTAAATTAACTCTTCCATTGGTCCTACGCAGTTGTTAACGCCTTTGATATGATATGATTCGATAGAATATTTATATATTGGTGACCTTCCATTTGTGCTTCTCCGTGTCACAGGCGCTGCTGCGTGTGTGCCCTCCGGGTGACATGTGGCAAGTGCGTGCGAGTGGGCGACTCATTGCGACACTAGCGCGCCTGCGTGTGCAGCGGGGAGAGTTGGAGGCGTCGCACGCGCTTGGATCCACGGCGCTTCGCATTGCGTCGGGAGTAGACGATACGGAGACGCGTTGCGAGGTATATGTTTGTTTCCGTTTATTGAAGATGCGCCGATTGAAGGTAGAGCTCTGGGATGCTGTTTCGGCATGGTGCAAAATCTGGTTGGGACAAGGGAGCTTTACTCACGTCGAAAACAAATTGATGTACAATACCCGGGCGCGTAAATCGAAACCCTAATGCATTACAGTGCCTCCCACCAAAGCTCACAGAACCCAGCATTTTCATTGGTAACCCTTGTTCCCCGACTCCAATACCTGAAACCAGCGCATTAACACATGATCATTCAAATTGTCATATACATCCTGGGGCAGCGCGATGATATTAAATGCTCTATTTGAAAAGAAAAAAGCAATTAAATTATAACACAACGCGGGAATAAAGTTAAATACTAATTGATCTTAAGCGTATAAGGTATAACACCTATTATTTAACTGAAAATTCTATATTTCGACGAATACTTGCTGTAAAAATATCAATTAAGATGAATTTAGTTTTAATAATATCAAGCTTCTTTCAAGTGGATAATATTTTCAGGAAAAAAAGAAAAGGAAATATGTATGAAAGTTTGGTTAATGTGACAGTGCAATGTGATGCAATTTAAGTGTTACGCGTTCCTTATGTTACATGTGTAAATCAATGTTTGCAGATTTGAAGCACGAACTTTGGAACTGATTTATACAATTAATTTCATGTATATTAATAAATTAAATATAGTGTTTATGAAGCAATCAAATTGGTATAAACTCAATTTGACATTAAATGAAGTACTTAGTTACTCAATGCACTGCTTATGTGAATAATGAGATATTTTTAAAAAAACGTTTTTTGCACAACGGCATTGTAATCTTGGTCTTCTTAATATAAAGGAGTTAGAGCTTCTTAAAACAACTCCCCCCAGGGGACTTACATCTAGTAAGTACGTGTTTGGCAAACACGGGGTCCCGAGCTGAGTCTGGCATTACATCCACTTACTTGTGCGAGGCTCCTTCCTTTCTCTTTCCTGACCTTCCTTAGTCACCTCTTGTTCCTTTCGATCCCGACGCTAGGGTATCTTTCATTTTCCTCTTTCATCTCCTTTTTTTATAATGATATATGTAATGTTTTGAGATATGTTGATATTTGAGTTTTGAATTGTAATTCAGGAGGGTTTTTAGCGGGTATGGTTGAGTCATTAGGCGAGTCCCACACGCGGGGAGATTTATGTTAGCTCTCCCTAGTGCGTAACTGCATTTTCCCTACCTGTACAAGTTTTTAGGGTTCTAATGACCTCGATGTCGACGAGCCGTATTGCCCCACAGAAAAACTTAAAACAACTAACTGATAGATTAGGAGTTTATCATTGTCGAATTTCTTTATCATACGATGGTAAATATTAAGTGCGAAGCATTAATAACTTTTATTGAGATTCAAGGAATAATTTCAAGACAATTCACTCACTTCAACTATATTTGAAAAAAATAATTTAATGTTGCCCAAGGAGGGTCTAGGCGTCCCCAATATTCTAAGCTTAAAAGTTGTAAAACAAATTCGTTACCGTTAAAAAAACACAGGATTTTAAGGGTTCCTTTATTCCTTCACTTCACTTTCTTTATTGCGCGCGTATAATAAGTGTAATATCATATAACAAAATAAAAATTTCGGAGTAGATTGTTAGTGAATGACATATTAATGATGTAGTTTTGAATACATACAAGGGTCTATGAATACTTAATTCTACATTACCGGTCATTATTCCAGCGCTCCCCACAAAAACAATCAAATGCACTTGTGTTAAGCACAATTTCAAACAAAACATTGATAACTGCTTGCACTGTAGTGTATGCTCTAAATTCAAGAATGATAAATAGTGTTCAAGATTTGATTGTATTGCAACAAACCAATTACAATATTATTTATAAAAATAATGATGCATATTGTAGAATTCGTATTAAACCTGACGTATTACATACGCAATTCAGAAAACACGATACTTTTTAGGAGCTGAGACGACTTTAGTATGCAAAAATTCCGCACTGCAGTTTCTCATTAGATTCCTGTTCAGAGGGTCCTAGGGGGTAGAAAAAGTGCATGTTGCCGATGCCACAGGTGCAGGTTGAGGGGTGAGGCGGTGGGGGTTGAAAAGATGTTGCGCCCGCTGCGCTTTTCCAGCATAAATCGTCTATGTTTCAGTTAGTACTGATGGTGTAGAAATGTTGAACATGCCAATTTTTTCTCTCTGTATTCTACTCAACTCTTTATTGTCATTTAGAATATAGTAGTAAAATCAGCTGTTTTCGCCAAAAATACGACAGAAGTTGAAAAATATGTAAATCCTAATATTCTCGCAATAGTGATTTCTCTGAGATCACTTAAGTATGCAAAAATTATGCATGGTTTATCCTGTTTTCAAGTTACTTTTGAACCAAATTTCAACAGTACTTGTACTGTAATTTACACGATACTCTTCCCCAAACACCAAGTGCGCTTAGACCTTCATAATATTATTAGTTATCTGCTTCATACAACATTTTATAAGTTACTTGAAAATAATTCAAACGATTAGGAATGAAAATATGTTTTCATCCCTAACATGTGATGTAAGAGTGAATCAAGTTACGCTACCTCACAAAAATAGTTATTTTAAAATTAAAACAATAGCAGAAATTCCAAATTATTTAAAAATATTCATGTCATTGATTTTTTTAAATATTTCATACAATAAGGAAAGGAAAAATCAAAGGAATATGACAAATGATGTGAAAAAGTCAAGCAAGTCAAGTGACGTTGCCATCCGTCTACAAATGCCACACGTTGAATTCCTCATACAATTCAGTCTCATACGATACATGTTTTTTGATTGAGAATTACATTTTACGCTTTATTATTTTAATTATTATTTACACGCCTTAAGAATAACTCTTTGTACGTACCATATGTTATATTTCCTTCTTTAAAAAGACCTTTGAAATAAGCTTAATATTATAATTTATACGCTTAAGATCAATTAGTATTTAACTTTATTTCCGCATTGTGTTATAATTTAATTGATTTTTCTTTTCAAGTAGAGCATTTAATATCATCACGCTGCCCCTGGATGTATATGGCAATTTGAATGATCGCGTGTTAGTGGGCTAGCTTCAGGTCTTGGAGTCGGTAACACGGGCAACCAATGAGAAAGCTGGGTTCTGTCCGCTGTGGTGGGAGGCACTGTAATGCATTACGGTTTCGATTTACGCTACCCGGACACCCACTGTTTGAACATTTGCTGTCAAAAGACAACACGTTCATTCTAGTGCCGAGACCAAAAGTTTAGGATAATTTATCATCAAATTATTAATCTTGCACCTCATTGAAATTAACTGTATAATGCATCGTATATTAATTATTCCTCCGTCTTATAAACTGGTTACAAATTAAATAATAAAAATGTATAATATATTTTCGAAAAACTCTGTGGAGGAAGCGTGTACCGATTTTCTAAGTACTTCGTTTTTCTGTCTCTGTGTTCCATGCCCGAAATTCAGGCACACACCCACGCACATACTCACTGTTTTACACATTTTATTATAATTTCTTCGGACATTTCCTATCGTGTTGACCTCTTAGCACATTTTAACAGATATGTTAGTTCACGCTACGTTTCAGGCGCTCTCCTTCAACGTCCGTCCTCAGCTTTCAGACTTCAGTACCGGTACTCTAAGTTAGAATTCTCTCACATGGCGAGGACTATATATATATATATATAT
>NNCF01130299.1:153324-198716 GCA_002313205.1 Laupala kohalensis | reverse complement strand
ATATATATATATATATATATATATATATATATATATATATATATATATATATATATATATATATATATTACATCGTCAACAGCAAACATATTATTTCGTATCAGATGTTGGTCCTTTTGGTGGAAACGCTGATCATTCGAGGGGAAATAGAGCACTCAGCCATGATGCTCCATCAACTGGAATATCTCTGTGACAAAGATGCGTCTCGAGAGGACACATATTGGTTCTATGCCATGTGCCTCGTGACAGTTTCCTTCGCTGGGTTTGATATGGTGAGTAGAATTAGAAGACTTGACTCTCTTAAAATCATAAGTTGATGTTCAGAAGTTATACCATTTATTTGTGTTTGCTTTGGGGAATTGATCAGTAGTTGTAATATGAATGGGCCCAATTTAGTTTTTTTAAAAATAAGTTAGTAAGTACGTCAACACAACTAAGTAAGAAATATTTCTTGCTAAACTTGAGAATTGGGGTGAATGTTTCTAATGAATAAAAGAGACTCCATTGTTTGAAGCTAGAATGTATGGTGATTTCCCAGAAGATTGCAAATTGTTTTGTAAAAAAGTAATTATTGTACTTTAGTAGGAATAAGATGTCCCGAGAAGTCCTCATCCTTCTTTTAGGGAAACAACTCAGATAAGATCCAGTCTGATTTTGGGAGAATCTTGCGGTAGTATTGGTATGAGTTGTAAGATGAACGAATTGAAAAAAAACTACCATATCTATAACACCTGAACCTCTTACCTACAACCTTCTCCATACGACCCCCGAGGGGACTTACATCTAGTAAGTACGTGTTTGGCGAACACGCGACCCCGAGCTGAGTCTGGCATTACTTTCACTTACTTGTGCAAGGCTCCTTCCTTTCTCTTTTCTGACCTTCCTTCGTCACCTCTTGTTCTTTTCGATCCCGACGCTATTACGGCTAGGGTATCTTTCATTTTACTTAACCCTCTCATTTTTGTCCTACCCCTCATTTTTTGTCCCCCCTTATTCTTTGTCCCCCCTCATGTAATGTGCCCCCCTCTTTTTTTGCCTCCCCCCTCAATTTGATGTTTTGATGAATGCTGTGAGATACGATTTGGTGTGTTGTAGATCAGGAGGGTTTTTAGTGGGTAGGATTGAATCATTCGGCGAGTCCCACACGAGGAGAGAGTCTTGTTGGCTCTCCCTAGTGCGTAACTGCATTTTCCCTACCTGTACAAGTATTTCGGGCTCCAATGACCTCATCAATTCTGATCAAGGGCCCTAATACAAAGGCGCATTTAATATTTCAATACACTTCTAACAATAAAAATAGTTTGGTCGTGTTGTAACATTAACATAATACCAACAAATTAGTATTTAATGGAACACAAAAAAGTAATTTCACAATAGATGCCGCCCATCTACTGAAAATAAATCGATCTTAGATAATCCATGTTATCTGCTTTTTTGCTTGCAGGTCCCCCTACACAAATTATTTCAATTCATGACTATGGAACGGAGTCGTATATGGATAGAGTCATCTGGTGGACCTGCACGTCGTCTTTGCGTTTGTAATTGGATCTGGTGAGACCTCCATACTTGGGATTCAGTTTATAAGAACGTTATACATTTCTAGATTTATTTCTTACTGCAAAAATAATTGAGAAATATCATCAACGTATCAAAATCATATACTTTAGAAAACGAAATGTACTTCACGGCAATATGAATGGGTAATAAAAAAAACATAAAATAATTAAGTTAATGCCCAATTTAAGGTATTAACGCAAGAAAAAATTGCATGATAATTAATTAATTAAAGTTGATATACATATTCTACCAAATAAATAATCAGCCACCCCAATATTTAGGAAACAAAGGCTGCCAACTATTTAAACTTAAAAATGAATAAGAATAAATTAAAATATTATATCTTAGTGCTATTCGTAACGAATTTAAAAACATCTAGACTTTTAAAAAATCAACATTTACAATTATCTAGACCTTAGCCCTTCATATTCAAAACTAGTGACTATCTCCTGCTAAGCAATTAAGTTTTATTTTGTTATTGTACTGTTTGAAAATTCGTTATAATTTTGTGTAAACAAAAACAGCACATTTATGTGTACAAACCAAGATGATATCTCAATTCATTCCAAAGACGTAACGAAA
This sequence comes from Laupala kohalensis, assembly GCA_002313205.1. NCBI lineage: Eukaryota > Metazoa > Arthropoda > Insecta > Orthoptera > Trigonidiidae > Laupala > Laupala kohalensis. The sequence goes on along the minus strand of NNCF01130299.1, from coordinate 196,577 downwards.
ATAAAGAAAATAAAAAAATACATTTCACCCAAATTCCTTCGTTCAAAAAATTTATGAAAAATTCAAAAAATATTATTTCTCTCCATTTGTTTTGAAACTCGAAAATACTCAAATGCAATAAATTGTCCAAGATGAATATTTTGTGTCAGCACTGCATGGCGGTCCTGTATTGTTGGCGTCTCCTTTGGTAAAAGTGGAAGACGGTAGAAATTGGATACATGAAGTTCAATAAAAACAATCGTAGCTCAAAATTATCTAACCGTCAAATTTTTTAAAATTTGATCGAATATTAAGGATAAAAAATGTAAATAATATCACGCAAAATTAAAGCCTCAAACTGCAAAAATGTGGCACAAGCTCTGTTGTAGTAGCCTATGTCTCAAGTGCTTATTATACTTGGTATCATCATAAATGGAAGGTTATTTGAAAGTTTCATACAAACTCTTTATTTATTCAATTATTTATTTAGACTATTTGTTACACTTCATGCGCGCACTGTCATTACCGAGCTTTTATTTTGTTTCTTACATTGTCTCTTCCTTATTTATTTTATCCTCTTCGTTATTGTCTTTTTTTTTCCATCTTCTCTTAACTGTGTATCAAGTTCCTCCTATTTCATATTTCTCAAAGAATGAAAACATTTTATCTGTGCTAATTAAAATATTGCAATATTTCTGACTGGAATACTTCATACCGCAAAACTTATGCTAATATTCTCCTCCTGACTATATATCTCACGAAAAATGAAAAACCGACTCTTCTTTTTTAAAAAGACATGTAGCATTCGTATGTAGCGTATACCTCTTCAGGTGCACATTGAAGTCTTCAGGAGACGTAAAAAAACTCGTGTATCAAATCGTCTATTAAAGAATCATTGCAGATACAGTGTAACCTCGCTAATCGAACCTCAGTAATTCGGAAACCTGTACAAATCGAATTGTTTCCAGTTCCTAGGAAAAAGGGCGACCCGTGGCGCAGTGTCTAACGCGCTCGCCGGCTACCTCTGGGGACGATCCAAGTAGAATCCGAGGTGGTGGAAGGAGCGGTGTTCGCGGCAGGTTTACTCGTTTCCCGTTTCCCGTTTCCCGTTTCCCCTGTCTATCGTTCCACCACAACATTCGCTCATTATCATTCGCCCTTATGACATTCATTCATCATACGCCTTGGGAAGGTGCGTCAGGAAGGGCATCCGGCACCCTTGTAATTTCCCCTGCAATGACAAAGAAAGGCATCATACCATCCTTCACCTGCGACCCCTACTAGGCAAGGGAAAAGGGGTTAAGGTTCATTCATCATTCCCTAGGAAAAACATCAATTGTTTGAAAGAAACTTAATTCTAAGTTTAAAGAATACATTTTTTGAACTCGACAGTTCGAATATATGAAATCCAGACCTCCACAATCGAAGAGTAACGACCTTTACGTTCAAGTTACATCAAGAACGACCATTGAGAATTCCAAGAAAGGAAATTTTTACCTCTTGAAATCAAAACCTCCATAATGCGAATGAAATTAATTTTACCTTTGTATTCGGATTAGGGTGGTTTGATTGTATTGACAATCGGGAGGTTATAAGAAATTTGTTGCATGATGTAGGCATATTCGTCGCGAGGAGTGGCCCGCCGCCATCACGTGGGGAGACAAGCTGCGAGAACACCCGCCAGCGCCGAATCATATGGAAGACATGCGCGAGGCGATAACTGAACTCATGCGTCTTGAAGCTCTACTGCTCATGTTGGTTCATCACATCGACGAACATGAATTGGACGCCGCATCTGAAATCGCAAGCGAGGTTATGATAAGCATTATTTATTTACTACTATTGGAATTCTTTTTATGCCAGCCAAGATATCTTTCCTGCTATGGAAAATACCTGTAATTAACACATTTAGCTCCAAATGCGTATCCCCACCTCGATTCAAATTTTACTCCGGTTTTGCCAATGCTATTATGATTAAATTGATGGATTCAAGCCTTCATTGCTTCCGGAGAGTAAAATGGGATATTGTCCTATACAAGCTCATACAGATGTTAATTGCTGTTTTATCTCTAAATTATTTTATTTACTTGAAATGAATAAATGTCTTATAGCAAGGTACAAAAGATGAAGCCAGGAAGAGCAGAAAATGAAATCTACTCTTCTACGTAATCGAGACGTCAGTGAAGGAATTAGAAAAGAAATATGGTATTCGTACATCAAAAATTCTTAGAAGACATAAAAATATACATTGCATGACTAAAAGACACATAAGTTGAAACAGAATCATAGTTTATTAAAAATTGGATAATTTTTTTAAAAAAAGTCATAAAATATATCGTCGCAAATATTTCTGATTCAAAATCTTAACACTGTTTGCGATAGAAAATGTTAATCAGCTGGTAAGTAATGTTCAACGGAGGGTTCCCATGTGTGGTTATTAGGGTCTCCAAAATATCTTTTAATTTGAAAAACATTTTGTGAAATTAATTTTTATTATCAAAGTAGACGTGTATTTATTCTTAAATATTAATGAGTAATGTGCAGAACTACCACACATGTTCGAATAGTATGTAAAGGCCGATAAAAATCTAACGTAAAAATTATTTGAAATATGAAATTTTTGTTGCAAGAATTTCGTGTTATTTGCTTTAGGCGAAAAGCCTGGACACAGCTTTGTGGTCACTGAGTCGTCGCCTTCGTGCCATCAAACCTTATCTCCTGTTGCTCCGAGGATACAGGCGACGCATACGCTTCAACGATCACACTGCTCTCTCTTTGGTGAGCATTGAACAATGTGGTGGGGGTGTTTTGTCCTTAAATTGTGTGTCATTTTTTAAAAATAAATTTAAATTTTAAACACATTTTTAAAAAATTTCCATTTCTTTTTCATGTGTTATCGATTATTAATTTCAGCTTGAACAATATATTTTTAGTTTATGCAAATAATAAATATCCTTGGAATTTGCCAACGTTTTCACCGATATATTTATGACCTTTGCGGGAGTGTTTTATTGAGGGACATATAACATTTAAATTTTCACAATCAGAAATTTTCTTTCGCAAAAACATTTTTTGTCGTGCTTTCGAAGCAAATTGACAAAAAGATTTACATTCGTTCTTATTTTATTGTTAAGTTATAAGTAGTAATATTTTTATTGATAAGTGGTAATAGTTTTGGGAAGGCTTTACTGAGCCGGTGCCCGGTATGTCCAAGTTTAAAATAATAGTTATTCATTGCGAAACTTTGTATTGGGAGTCTGAATCCTCTCTGGCAGGGGCGTAGCCAGGTTTTGGGGCAGGGGGCATTCATTTCATCTCCACAATACGTGCGTCGAGACGTGTCACAAACCCCTACCGTAGATTCTAGATCTCGTGAAGTTAACAAGCGTACATTGCAGATGGTAATTTGTCAAAATGCTGATATAGAGGCGATATCTCCTCTTATACTTATATGTGAATTTATTGACCAGATGTGTGAAGTTTAAATGACAATTTGCTTTTGGGAATCAACGACTAAGATATCTCTTTTTTATTATTGATCTAAGGTCCGCAAAGGGCGCTCCCTGGCTATGCAGCAGGACAACAAATTGTGGGAGGCGCGTTGCCGCATCTCGGAACGTGCATGGACAGGAGAAGCGACTGACGAGGAACTGTGCGCTTGGCGAGAATCGTGTGAAGAGGACTACGCTGTATCGTGGAAAGATGTGTGTTTCCATGGGGCCGTGATGCCTTTACCGGTGCTGCTACCACCGCGTCACCCTGGCGGATTTCGTCTGTAGTCTTCATTCTGAATGAAATAACGAGTATCTGCAATTCCGATATCTGTAGACCATGGAACAATTTTGCATAAAGGAATGTAGAAATGCATAGGTTAGGGTTTTTGTTGCTGTTTAACAATATTCTGACATATTTTTGTATTGCGATTATAATGTTGAGAGTGGCGAATTTGAATGAAAGAAACCAGACATTGGTAATATGCGAAGTAATCCCTCTTTTTCACACATTTAATATTATTTTTTTACACGAAGATAGAAGAAGCTGGGCCATTAATAATTAAATTCCCGAAGGTTTATTGTGAGACTTACACTCCTTTTTTGATTTGGGAGTATGCAACTTATCCCCTTCTATTTCCGCAACTTTGGCTTCTTTGTACAGACGTGCTGTCAAAATTGGGAATGTGATACTGAATACTGAAACGAAACGTAACGTCATTCATCTATTTCTGAACTCTCGGTAGACACATGTGTGATGCGTCTAGTTATTTGTTCAAAAATTAGAAAGTAGTATTGGTTACGAATAGTTTTCGCTACGAGTCTATTCTTCCTTGAAATGTCCCTCCTCCCGGGTTTTTGCTTAGGGTTTTAGGGGTCTCCGCTGATACAAAGTATTTTGCAGTGTCTTGTTTTCCCCTCACTTATTTGTGTTCCATGAAGGATTGACCACTTTAACCATTTTGCTGTTTGCTATTTGATCTTTCTTTGCACATCCTCATACGAACATGTTTCGACTGATAGATACGGAAAATAGTCATAATGCTACAAAATTGATTGTTCCTCTACATATTTCATCTCATACAAAAAAGTAGTATTAGTGTAATCCAGAAAGCTTTTATTTTTTAAATTTAAAAACTGGTGAACGAACAAGTTTTGATATTTTACTGCACTACTCAGTTCTTATTTGACTCTTAACAATTCTTAACAATTATTTGAATTCATTCTATATTTTGATCCATTCGTTTAATTAAAAAATACTTCCTTTGTTTGTTTGAAGCTGCTTTGTTTATTTCTTCAGCCATAGAGTTGTTTTTGTTCTTGAACGCTAATAAAGCAAATTAGTGTATCATCCATTGAATCTATTAATATTATCTGATTGAACATTTTGTGCCTACAATCTCTGACATTGCTTTCTTCCCGGAGTGTCAGATTCGTTTCATTTCGCTGTAAAAATATCCAATGACGTATTTGATCTGTGGATAACAATTTTACTGTAAGTTTTTTTACTGAAAAATTCCCTAAATATCACTTAAGTTTGGAAGCTCAAATGTTGGTTGAATGATGTCTCTTAGCATAAGTAAAACATCTATACATGCGAAAATACATTTTTTGAAAAATAATGAATTGATGTTAATAAGAAGATTATTAGTTCAAAGTCCCTTGGAAGTTCTCACCTCTAATTCATCTATTTTGAACAAAGATTTGTAAAGCAATCTATGGTATTGTATCCAAAGCGTTTCCACTGAATCGGAACATCAGCTCTTACTCCAGATTTTCATTTCCGTGAATAATGTTCAATCGTGTTCATCACTACTGCTGACGAAATTGCATTAACGACAATATTGTATTATTTGAAAATAAATTCACAAAATTATAACTGCAAGCATTACATTCTGGGAAAAAATAATGAGAGAGAGAATTGATCCGAAATACCCAAATTTACCTCGTTCTCAATGACCAACTGAGCTTACGCTACTTTTCAGGAAAACCATTTTGTTTTGTTCACCATCCCAAAAAGGTTTAATCATCGGAATGCAAACTTCATTCACCCAAGGTATATGATTCTCATTTGGTACTTAAGGTTTTATTTTAAATCTTATGTTAAAATTAATTTAAATAAATAAGTAAATTTATTGTCAAAAAATCAGTACAAACTGCATATGACCACGCGGAGGACAATAAACTAATTTACTCTCCAGAAGCAAGCAAGGGACCATCCCATCAATTCCATTTGTTTGTTAGTTTGTTGTGCAAGAGAACAAATTCTGAAATTACTGCATTTGTATTTGAAAAAAAAATGTATTAGTGGACGAACAGTATTTTCCACTGTTCGTTAATTAATTAGGAAGGTTAGTTCTACGACACTCCTGAAGAAAGTCTTGAAAGTTTTGGAAGAAGACGTAAGATGAGTAAAATTATGTGAAGCAACAGGTCTCTTCCTAAATACCAGTGCGTTCTGTGCGTTTTGTGCGTTGTGCACTGTTTACTTGCGTTCTGTGAAAATACTTCCATGCAATACATGCTACATGACACAATTTATCAAAAACCTAACTAACGTCTTTTCATCGAAGAAACTGTTACTGTGCTGTATCCCAGAAGAAACAAAGGAACAGCGTCATTAAATTAGCAATTCCTTAAATTGGTTGAATAAAAGTATATAATGGGAGAATATTTAGTAGACGCTAATTTTATGTGAATCTATGCACACTCATGTTTGTAAGAATTGCAACAATGTGAGGGAACTATATCAATGAGATGAAATTAAGTAGGCGTTTCAACCAACAAACATATGACTTTCCAAAACTTATTACGACTCCATATTAGCGCTGGCAATTTTCTACTCGCTTCGATCGATCGGGCTGGTCCGGGATAGCGTTTGACAATACTTTACCCGACGAATAAAAGTAATGAACCATATTCATATTTTTGAAAAGCGATATTTTGATTCTCATCAACAATTTTTATTTCAAGCAGTAAAATCAAGCAATTGTATTGTATATTTCTTTACTTTATAGTATTTAGCATTATAATAAAATGTTTTCATAATGTAATGTATGACGAGGTAATTCCAGACGCAATTTTCTATTTTCTCAACAGTCATGTCACGTCAAATATTAATTCTGACACCATAAATGTATAACACTTAAGCTGTTTGATGAAAATACTGATGTAATGTGTACTTAACTCGCAGGTCGTATAACAAATTTCACGGACCGCCAGTTGGACAGCTATATACAGTAGCGCACCTAGCTTAAAATATTTCATGACAGGAAAATAATGAATAGTTATTGTAACAAAATAAATTAAAAAATCCCTTTTAATTTTTTAAATACGCCGGTGCAATCGATATGTAGATGTTGCTGCAAAAAAAATGATTTTTCCTCCGGCCTCATTAGATGTACTCATTAGTACTGACTCTAAACACCGCGGCATTGAGCGACGACATTCCACGTATGGCCATACGGCATCATATCTGGCGAGCCTGCCGGTCAAGAGGGTTACTTAAGGAGTGGACCGCAATCCTGATATGAATGGGTGTCTAGAAGAAGGGCATATGTTACAAATTAAAAATTTTACAGGAGGGACAAAAATAGAAAGCTTGCAATTGAAGGATGTCAATAAAGATTGAATGTAACATATGACCTTATTCCGACGCACGGTGGTTCCGGAATGACATTCTTATAATAATAGAAATAGTAACGATTTTTTACAAAATAAAATCTCTAATGAAACTCCTTGAAGCATGTAAGGAAATGTAAAGCAAAACACATTAAACATTAAGAACTCCTCTGCTACACGACTTTTTTTTCATTACACGACTCGACACTTCACTTCCTTACGCTACTTGCACAACGTTGCACGCGCAGCATCTGGGTGATTTATATATGCCCTTCTTCCGGCATCTCTTCACTATTTTTCCTACAAGCGCTGCATTTCACTGCGCTCAAGCGCACATGGGGGGAACAAAACAGGTTCCTGCAACATGTGTCCTTTTTCCACTCAATTTTTTTTTTTTAATTTGTAACTTATGCCCTTCTTTATATGTTGACGTGCATTGCTATTGCTGAAGGGGTGGGGAGGAGGAAGAGAGGTGGCATGACTTCCTGATGAGAGCAGCTTTCAGTTTTTGGTTGTAATGTTTGTTACTCCTAGTTCTCGGTGATATGCAGTATGAATTTAAATTTGTCTTACCAATATCGTAATTCTGACTATCTCAAGCACGTGTTAATTATTCATACCTTCAAGAAAACTCTTCGACCACTTTATTTTTGTTTAATTTGTTTTGCATTCAACATACCTTACACCGTTTTTATGATTTCTGTGCAGAAGCTCATCAATTGGAAAAATGGAAGTAGTTTTTTTCAAGTGCAGAAGAGATTTCCAATCTAGAGAAAAGACTGACATTTAAATAATAAGAGGGAAAATAAGGTGATATTTGGTAGGAAGAGTAATTTAATTCACTAAGATGTGACTGTGAATACTGATGGTAATTTGTTTTATTGATCTCAGGATTATCTGTGTTTTCCTGTTATCAAAACTATTACATAGACAGGACCACGACAAATTGAGAGGATACTATTGATCATTTAGGATTTTTTCCTCGATTATCCTATTGACCTGGTAAAAGACTTGTGTGAATGTCTAAGAACTATTTCCAGTAAAAAAGTCTAAAAAATATATCTTAATTTTAAAGTTAAAGCCCTTAGGGAAGTAATTATGTGAATCATATAGCATACGGTCCATGGCCCTTATGAGCAAATAGTATTACTATGGAAAAAAAAAATTTTCCATGCTGAAACACGAGACAAGCTATATATGTAGATACAAATAGATACTTACATGGATATAAGACTTTTAAATAGAATACATACATAAATAGAATAAAATTATTTTATTATGAATGCAGATCGCCAGAAGCTTTTCACATGGGGGGTACGCCCCAGAGCTCATCGGGTCTCCAAATTGGCCACTAAGAGTAATATAATGATATACCATATTCTATAATTTTATTATAACATAAAAGAACTAATGCCTTATCTTATTAAATACAATCCCAATTTCGAATTATTCTACGAAATCCTTAACACAGCATGCAACATGATGTATGTTAGAAACAGAGGGACTTGCACCATGGGCCCCATAACTTGTAGGAATGCTACTGTAGAACACACATGGACTGGAGTATCTCTGGAGAGACTGGACTAGTCAGGTTTGTACCACAGGTTGCGAGTGCTTTTTGTACAAGTTTTGTATAATTTCATCTTTGCATTCAGGGTGACTTGTCGGTTGTTCAGGGTGGAGGCTGACCACTCTGCTCAGGAGTCGTTTGCGCGAGTTCACTGTATGAGCGTTCCAGGCGAGTCTTCTGTCAAACTAATGACCCCAATTTTAAAAAAGCTTTCTGTCAAAAATTACTCCAAGGTTGTTTCCATTCGATTGTTTTGCCACGTATGTTACTGCTGGGACCATTTTTGATGAGTTTTTTTCTGTGTTTTGTAAAGAAAAAAATTCTGCGTTTTTAAGACCCCTCAGGGGGATCAGTTTCGGCTGAGTATGGGTTTGACGAACCCACGGCCACGAGCTTGGGACTGGTACACCCCCACCAGTCCTCGGACACCGTACGCTTTGGGCATTCCTCAACGACCACCATTGGCGCGATGGTGGAAAGTTACGTGTTACAAAGGGCGGAGATCTTGTCTTCATTGGCCGGGTCGAGGTCGAGGAAGGATTAAACCTCTTTTAAAAAAACCTCAACCTCAAGATGTGTTACGCACCGATGAGGTGAATGAATGTTGAGGTTAACACTCTATAGCGGACAACCTCTGGGGCAAATGCCGCACCTCAGTTGAATAAGGCTTAGTGGCGTGATGCGGGGGCTCCACGTCACCAGACATATTTTCCTCCGATCTCGTGGGACACTATGACAGATGCTTCGTTTTTCCCACTTTGCGGAGTGGGTGTGCCGAAAGGTGAGTATTCCCCCCAAATGACTTCGAAACGGCCGAGGGTACACAACCCTCCTGCTTCAGAAGACAAAATGGAACAGTTAGAGTATTCCGAACGAGAAAGCTTTTGTCTTAATGAATATAATAAAAGGAAGTTTTGAAAAGGTTTCACCGTGTTACATTTTCAAGGATTTAGAAGGTCTTGTTGGCTCTCTAAACAGCATTAAACGATTAAGATACGGAGCGATGCTGCTTGAAACTCAAGCAAGCAAGCTTTAAAATGCTCCTTCAATGCACACTGCTGTGAAAATACCTTGTCAAGTGTGAGCTCCACGCTGCGCTTATCCGTAGCAAGGGAGTGATCACATACAGGGATATCATCGATATGTCTTGTGATGATTTAGTAAAGAAATGGGAAGCTGACCATGTGGTAGACGTCAGTCAGATCACGAGGAAGGTTGGTGGTGTTCCTGAGGAGACTGCCTCCTTCATTGTGACATTTGACTGTTCTAAACTGCCGAGAGATCTGAAAGTGGGATGGCTAAATCTGCCAGTGCGACCTTTCATTCCAAATCATTTGCGCTGTTTCAAGTGTCAGAGTTTTGGTCACACGACGACATCGTGTAAGAGCCGTGATACCTGCGGGAAAGAGGCACACGAACCCGGTGTTTCATGCCCGGAGCCTGCCAAATGCATTAACTGCACAGGCAGCCACTCGGTTTGAAGCAGGGAGTGCGTCTCGTACGACCGAGAAGATCCCATACGGTGAAGCGAAGAAGAAATACGGGGCTTTACACCCTGTATTTTCTACTAGTTACTCCACCGCAGCGAAGACTCCTGTTATAAAGAAGAGTATTTACATTCAGGTAGATTTCGCTGACGTGTCAATGACAACGTCGTGAACATACCAGTGCAAATGTGACAAGAAAAGTCTTCAAGATTCTCCCGCAAAGCCAAAAACCTCAGCGAAACCCAGTTCTTCTACTTCAACAAAGAAGAAAACAAGCAGTGTGAAAGTATTTCCGCCAAGTGTCAAGAAAGAAACGAAGAAACAACAGGGTTAAAAGTCTAAACCCCCTAACCTTATTGACTTTTTGAAAACAAAAACATCATCGCCGAAAAAGTCGCAAAATCGTAAAAACTTCCTTCTTCCGAGTTGGATTGTGCACTGTCAGACAGTGACGCGGAAATGCACATTCACGAGCCTGACCCAGGAGGTTCCATAAAGTAATGGCTTCCATACTTCAGTGGAACCTTAAGGGTTATAGAACTCAACGTGAAGAGTTACAGTTCTTAGCGCGTAGTAATCCGATCTGTATTTGCTTACAAGAGGCACATCTTTTACCACAGAACTCTCCCTCTGCGGAGATACAGCAGCTTCAGATATAACGACACCACAGGAGATCGAGTAAGAGGTGGAATTGCCGTGTTTGTTAGAAACACAATCCTCTTCTCACCTGTTCTGCTACAAATCCAAGCTATAGCAGACTCAATTCACAGCATACCAAGTATGACCGTGCGTTCAATGTACCTTCCTCTGACACAAGATTGTTTTGAGATTTCTCTCAGGTATTTAATTCACCAGCTCCCTCGGCCGTTCCTCCTCCTTGGAGATTTCAACACAGTGTACTGTGGGGTTCGTCGAGCGATTGACCCAAGGCCCGACTGCTGAATTGTCTCTTTGAGTGCGAAGATGTATGTCTAATGAACACCGGAGAGATGACCCATCTTGCTACTGCCTCGGGGTCATTGACTGCTATAGACCTGTCAATTTGCTCTCCTGAAGTTGCTGATATATTTCAATGGAAGGTAGAAGTTGATCTCCATGGTAGCGACCATCATCCTATCTGATCGTCCTTGCAGGAACGTGCGACTGTTCTCGAATGCAAGCCTCAGAAATGGATTCTCAGAAAGGCTAACTGGAAACTGTGCCGTTCTCTGGCTGTCTTCAGAGAAACGGAAAGTGTCCAAGAGAGAGGCGACCATCTGATCTATGTGATTCATCACGCCGAAGAAGTATCAATTCCAAAAACATGTGTTTCCGCGAAGCCCTCATGTCACCTGGTAGAACGACACATATCAGTCCGCCATTCGGGCAAGGCGAAGAGCGGAAATTTAAGGGTAGTCCATCTCCGGAAAACCTCACCGCATATCGGATTGCTAGAGCAAAAGCGCCCAAAACCATCAAAGAGTCCAGATCCACCCCCTGAAAAGAGTTTCTAAGCACCATTAAGAGAACAACATCGTCCACTAAAGTATGGGAGTCAATCCGAAAGATATCTGGAAAATATTCTCGAGTCCCAATATCTGGACTCAATTATCAGGGTCGGGTTCTCACCAAGAACAGAGAAATGGCAACAGTGATGGCTGAATACTTTGCTAACCTAACATCTACAGCAAACTGCGATCCTGATTTCGCGAGAAACAGGGAAATAGCAGAGAGCACATCGTTTGACTTTCGTTCCACCAACTGGTAACACTGCAACTCTTCCTTTTCTATGTGGGAACTTGAGTCAGATCTAGCGACAGTCCATGACACTGCTCCTGGCCCTGATTCAATTGCTTATGAAATGATCAGACAACTCAGTCTCGAATCGAAAGAATACCTTCTGGATATCTTTAATCTTTCTTTGTCCGAGGGAGTATTCCCTAATTCCTGGAAGGAAGCAACGCTTATCCCTTTACTAAAACCAGGTAAGGACAAAACGAAAATCAGTAGTTATCGAAGCATTGCCTTGACAAGTTGCGTTGGTAAAACTCTGGAGAGAATTATCAACCAACGTCTCGTCTGGTATCTTGAACGGCATGACTTGCTGAGTCGATCTGTGTGGTTTCAGGAAGTTCCATTCCACCCTGGACAACTTACTTTTCCTGGAATCAGCAATTCAAGATGCTTTCGTCCGAAGACAACATGTTGTCGGAATATTCTTTGACATCGAGAAGGCTTATGGTGTTACTTGGCATCATGGCATTTTAAAACAATTCTATGCCTGGGGATTTAGAGGACATATTCCCCTGATGTTACAGTCCTTTTATAATCAGCGTCCCTTCCGCTAAAGAATTGGAAGAGACACCTCGGAGATGCTTCTTCAAGAGAACGATGTTCTTCAGGGCTCAGTCTTGAGTGTCACCTTATTTGCAGTGGCCATAAATAGTATAACGTCTCCTGTAAAGAATCCTGTTTTGCACTCTCTTTTTGTCGACAATATTGCTATATTTTGCTCATCACAGGTGTAAAGCGACAAATCCAACAGGTCATCAATAGATTATACCACAGGTCGAAGAAGACTCGCTTTCGTTTCTCTGCTGAAAAAACACAGTGTTCTTTTCAGTACGAAACCAAGCCTTCTAGCAGTACCTCATCTCGCCCTGGGGAACAACGTTCTAAAATTCTATACTTCTGTAAAATTCTTGGGTCTAATCTTTGACCAGAGACTGAATTGGATTGAATATATGACAGACTTAAGAGCGAGAACATTAAAGTCTCTGAACCTATTGAAGTGCCTGAGTAGCAGGGAATGGGGCGCTGATCGCTCCATCTTGCTTAAATTTTATCGAGCATTTGGAAGATCTCGGCTCGATTATGGCTATGTTGTATATAGCTCTGCTCGTGCAAGCTATTTAAAGAAGTGGGATAGTGTCCACCATGCAGGAATCCGACTAGTTACGGGAGCCTACCGTACTAGTCCCATTCCGAGTTTGTGTGCCGAGAGCGGGAAACCATCGCTTTACCTCCGGCGGCAAATCCTCATGCTACGACACTTTTGCCACTTGCAAACTTTACCCGACAATCTGGTGCACAACGCGGTTTTTCATCCATCCTCTTCTTCCATCCGTTTCTACAACAACAGACTGAGAGCAACCAAACCTTTTGGATATCGCTGCAAAGAAATTTTGGAAACCTTGGTTATACGCACACCTAATGTCTTAAATCAAGGTTTCAGTAAGATTCCTCCTTGGGATTTGCTCAAGCAGAAGATTGATTCCGACCTTTTGCATCATGACAAGAAGAACACTCCAACTGCGATATTGGGTGTATTCTATCATCTAATCCTCGACAAACACCGGGTCCATATCTCTGTGTTTACTGACAGGTCGAAGCAGGCTCATGATGTCGGGTGCTTCAGGCATGAGCAATATGCCGAGCACTTGCTCGCTGTGGGAACGACGAATATTCGTGTTAATGAGAATGAATCTGAAATAATCACACATGCTGTTGCGTATGTAGTTGTGTCTTGTGAAATGTTAAGTAAAGTAAATGGGTCTTATCTAATCTTAATTCAGTCAATGAAATTAATTTCTATTCCATATGGATTTAGCTATGGTAATCGGTAATCTCGAATTTAAGATCCTTATAATCATTATAGTTATTTTCCATTCAAAAATAATCAATATTATATAACTACCTTATTTTGTCTCCACAACATCCTACTCTATTTATTTATTCAAATATCTTTCTTTACATTTAAGTGTTATATTTTTATTATTTATTATCACAGTATTTTTTTTTATTTTCACATTTTTATTTCCTGAAAATTTCGTGTACAGGAAATATATGCTAATACTACTACAAAAATAGATAATGCTAATAACGGCAATACACGTTCAATACTGTGTAACTTTAGGACACTTAATAAAAGTACAATTAAGTAAATAAAAATGTTTTCGGCTTAAATATCTCATCAATTAAACTTTATAGTCAAAAAGCAGTTGCAAACTGCGTATGAACACGATGGAGATAATAAATGAAGTTTCTCCATCACTACTTTATTACTTCAAATTTCTCTATTTTATCTCTTCTAAAAACACTTATTACTTTGTACAATAAAGAGAAAAATTACGAATAATTAGTTTTTCAGCGATTACTTACTCGAAATAACTTGAAAGCGTATTACTTGTATACTCGCGATCCTTGGTATTCGTAAAAGCACGAATATGTGGACAGTACCACGAACAGGTCATTCGTGAATATTCGCCTATGCTCGGCTGCCTTTGATGCGTCTCAAAAGACCGACACGCTGCGGGAAAAGGCGAGCACCGGTGTTCGTGATGAGACGAATAGCGAGCAACCCATCCACATTAGTCGGTATTCGGTGAGCAGTTGCCCGGAGTTCGCCGAATAGCGAATGTGTGGAGCTGCCTGTAAGTTGCCTTGTAGACGGAAAATTCGGGGAAGATTACCCATTGATCGTCTGGTAGTGTAGTCTGTCTATTCACGGAGCTTCTGGTGATGAGAGACAATACACGATGTGTAGCTAACACACGGGAAATGTTATCTATCATTTGGTCGTTGTCTCTGCCATCTTTTTTTTTTCGGATACTGTTTCGTCGATATATTGTTTTAGTTCGCGTATTCTCTCATCCACGATACGCTAAACAAAGTCTCGTGTGGAACCATCGGAATCGGATTCCAGTTCGTTGACTTTGGTAATACGATGACTTTCACCATCGATGACACCCACAGCCATTTTTTTCAAAGGGGGAAATTCCGATAAGGTTCTGTCCACATATGCCTTTGTAACACAATAGTTGTCATCTTCCGGCTCACCCACACATGTGAGGCGTTTATCTTTAAAATAATAATGTCCCTCCCTACACCTCACCCTCTCAAGTTGTGACCGAAGATATCCATGTCAATCGACTAATGGAAATGATGCAATCCCTCCTTTATTTATTCACACTCGCGACACATTCCACCTCATTTGATAACATGGATATTGTTGCGCAGTCTTCATCGCTCCCCATCCACAATGTCACACAACTTTTGGATGGTGATTCGGGTTCTAGACAACTACGTGAGAGTAGAAACGGTTCTCTTAAGGCGGCTCCACACATTCGTTATTCGGCGAACCCCGACGAGCGACAGCGACTTGCTCGGATTTCCCGAGTTTTCGCCTAAAGGCGAGCACACTGATCCAGACATAAGGAATATGCTGAGTGCGTGCTCGCTCTGGGAACGACGAATATTCATGTTGGTGATTAGAAGTTATGGAGAGTAGGGATGCTACTATCGGAGAACAATATCGATATATCGACTAGTAATTCGATATATCGGTGTAAATATCGATATTTCGATATATCGGTCTTCGATATTTTTTGTCTAATTTTTTTCCAATAGAACTAATCTAAATTCCAAAAATTCCAAATTACGAATTCAATTTATAAAACCTCAATGTTTGTTAGGTGGGTATAGGTACATAAAAAATCCACCCATAAAAAATGTACATATATTTACCCAAAAATATAATGAGTGAATATAATGAAAGACATGAATATAATGAAAGAAGTGGATCATCATGCTGGGTCAATCAAACCAATACTTCTTTGGGATTGAAGTCAAGAAGACTCGTTACTTTATGTGTTCGCCACTAAGCCGACTTCTTAGATCTGGAACACACAGGTTCACTGCTGAAGCAACCCTCTCAGATGATACCGACGAGGTACTAGGAATCAAGTACTTCAGGACGATTTCTGAAAGCACAGGGGTAAAGTGGCGACTGTCAATCCAAAATTGTATAGGGTTTGAGTCTTTTGGCAGGATGGGTTGGTCCAAATATTGTTTGAAGTCACTCGGAAGAACGCCACTCAGTTACTTGCTGACTCGTTGATGCAGTTTTGACAATTTCTTCGTGCCTGTTCCAAATGGAAGGCATATCCTTATTGAATTGTGTTGAAGTGAGTTGTTTAAGTTCTGGCGATAGCTGTCCCCTCCTTTTATGTTCCGCCCGAATTTCCGCTGAAAGAGCCGTCACTGCTTTACCAACCGCCAAACCATCTGAGAAATGAAGTTTTTTAAATCGAGGATTGTGGCTTTTGCCAGAAACATTTAGTTTTGCAACGGCTTCATTCTTTACCCCTTTCAGAATACTTTTCGCCACAGATTGGCCAACTTGTGTTTCGGGGTATACTTCTTCAACCATTCTAAAAGGACTGTTTGCCACGGACTGGCCAACTTCTTTTCAGTTTGCGGGTTTGCTGGTATAACCTTTGGCTTTGATGGGTTCTCCATTTCCTGTTTCAGTAGGCTGGCAAGAGGAATAACCAGGCTTGCTGTAACATAATTATCGCCACTAACATCTTCAGTTGCCTGTTTGAAAGGCTTGAGTAGTGATATTAACTCTCGCATTACTTTTAGTTGAGATGTTGGGATCATATCGGGAACATTCCGGCTCGAGCCGCAACCACTCATGGAGGAGAGGATTTTTGCCATTGGGTCTGAAAGGGTAACAAAACGCTCCATCATATCCAGGTTGGAGTTCCATCTAGTACTTATAGCCTGGATTAAAATCAGTACTTCACCCTCCTTCTTACCTGATGTTATCTGCTCAGCTCTGAGCGCATCCATGGCGGTAACAGAGTTTTTGAAGAAAGTCACAATAACTTTGGTGTGGTCTACAAGTTTGCTGAACTCTTTGACGTCTTTGAGTGCTCCATTCACGATCAAATTGATAATATGAGCCATGCAGCTGATTCTTTTCCCTTCACCCAAAAAACTGTTGACTGCAGCTTTGATATTAGCTCCACTGTCAGTCGTCAGGGTTAGGATCTTTTCTTTTTCAATTCCAAAGTCCTCTGTAATTTCGACGAATATTTCTTTAATACTATCAGCAGCGTGAGACATTTCCAAACGTTGCGCGGACAAAGAAATGCTTTCCAACACCCCATCTGATTTATTGAGAAGGTGGACGGTCATGACGAGGAAGCTCCTCGTAGAATTAGTGAGTGTTAGGATATCACTCGTCATTGATACGTGTTCGGCATTTGACAATATGTTTTTCACAATTGCTTTTGTTGTGAAGTAACGCCAATTTGGTTATTGTCACCCTGGAGGGAAGTTTAAAGCGTGGGAGTGCCGTTAAAAAAATTTCATCTCTTCTTTTTCAACGCATGCGAACGGAAAGTTGTCCTTACATACCATGTAAATCAGAGTTTGTGTGATTTTCTGATGTGTTGGCCCACCTGCCTCGAAGGAACCCATCTTCAGAAAGCAGTCGGCGAGTGTCCGTTGCCTCTTGGGAGGTGCTGCGCTTGTAAAAGATGAAGTACTCATATTTTCATAAGTCGGCTCACCAGGTGAAGCGTCGTCAATCAAAGAGGCATCATCAACAGTATCAGTACTATCCTCATTCCCAAGAAGAGAAAGAGATTCTGACTCTGACAGTTCCATTTCCTTTCCGAAAGAACTACTTGGACCTGCCTTGGAGGTTGGAGGTGCCTTACGTTTTCTAGCTCCAACCCCTGAAAGCGAGGCGAAAGCACTACCATGTTTACTTTTGAGGTGTGACGCCAAGTTAGTAGTGTTTACACTCGTTTTGTATCGGTTCCCACATAAATTACAAGTCACAAAGTTTGTCTTCGGATCAATCTCAAAAATTTCCAAACAGCAGACGACATCACAATCACAAATTGATCGCACCAATGAACAACAGATCGACGAGTTACCCCTTGAAGTCAACAACAGACTACTTTACTTACTTACGACAACAATTCGAAAATACTGATAAAATAAACAGGAGTAACTCTGGCTAAATGCTATCTCATCTACAGTGTTGCCAGAGGACCAGAATCTTCAGGTTCAGCGAAAAAGTCTCCATTGAGTAGCCAAAAAGTTTATTTCCCCTACGGTTTCTTTCCTTATCCGAAATTCTCCTTCATTGGTAATAATTTTTAGGTTGAAAAAAAAAATATCGGACCCGATAGTGCCATTTCGATATCGATATTCCGATATATCGGGATCAAAAATATCGATATATCTCAAGAAAAATATCGATATTTCGATAACTCGATATTTACTGTACATCCCTAATGGAGAGTGAATCTGAAGTAATCACACATTCTGCTGCGTATGTAGTTGTGTCTAGTGAAATGTTAAGTAAATGGATCTTATCTAATCTTAATAAAATCAGTGAAATTAAATAATTAATAAGCTAGTTTTTATTCTATTTGGATATAGCTATAGTAATTGGCTTTCTCGAATTTTAAGACCCTTACAATCATTATAGTTTTTATCCACTCTAAAAGAATCAATATTGTATAAATATCATAATTTGTGACTCCACAATAGTCCTCTCTATTTATTGAAATATCATTCATTACATTTAAATGTTATATTTTTATTATTTATAACAAACCTTAATAAAAACAATGTCAAGACGCTTAGAATAAAGTAAAATAAAGTGAATAAAATATTTTTGATTTAAATCCCTCATCAAATAAACTTTATTGCCAAAAAGCAGTTGCAAACTGCGTACGACCACGTTGGGGATAATAAATAAGGTTACTGCATCACTACTATATTGCTTCAAATTTCTCTATTTTATCACTTCTAAAAACACTTATTACTTTGTACGATAAGGAGAAAAATTACGAATAATTAGTTTTTTCTGCGATTACTTACTCGAAATTACTTGAAATCGTAATACTCGTATATTTGCTATCCTTGGTGTTGCTAAAAGCACGAATATGTGGACAGTACCACGAACAGGTCATTCGTGAATATTCGCCTATGCTCGGCTGCCTTTGATGTGTCTCAAAAGACCGACACGCTGCGGGAAAGGGCGAGCACCGGTATTCGTGTTGCGATGCATAGCGAATGTGTGGAGCCACCTTTACCGATTAGCGTTCGTGCACTCGTGGTGGGACCGTCGGGTTGTGGGAAAACAAATGTATCATAGAAAATCTTTTAAATGAAAGCATTGACAATACTAACAACTCTGTGCGATCATACAAATGATTCGTCCATAGGAAAGTGTTGTATTATGTTGAGAATTACCTACAGTTGACTCGTAGAGTTAATTGCACTATTGAAGAAAGTGATGGTCACATTATTTCTCTCACTCGTGTAGTTTAGGTATGTACTGTTGTTACCAACAGGTCGATATGCGTGTTGGGTTTCCTATAATTGCCTACTAGTGACTCACTTTGTATCAACAGGGAATTATATATTTCCTCATATAATTTTGTTACTGTTGTTAAAGACTAATAAATGTATAACTTTACATCGAAACACGGTTACTAGAAAATGACTGTTACCTTTTACCCAGGTAACTGTCTCAAATTGTGTTTTCCCCCTGTCAACTCACTTGAAAGAGATTAGTTATTGTTAATGGTTTATGTATTATAAATATAATCTCTTGATTCAAATTTTATATACCTTTATTTTATGAGGGATAATGTAAGTATCCATTTCTCAGGTCCCAGTCCTTCCACTTCTATTATTTAATTTCTTATTTTTTCTTTTCTTTAATTCTTTTTTATGTGTACCTTATTTCAATTTATGTACAAGATTATTTGGGTAATTACAGATTACTAAAAGAGTATCATTGTAAATCACTATTTGTAAGTTTAATTGTGATCCCACTATTATATAAATCTTAAATGATTGTGTGCAGTGGTGTCATGGCAAATTTAGCAGTGCCAGAATGCTGAATTTCCCTTACTTTCCAACAAAACGGGGTCCTGCAACCCTCCGCCTCCAGAAACTTTTTTAACTTGATGTGCTAATTTGTACATTTTAATGTCTTCTAAAAGCAATTTTCAGCATTAGAACTTCACCATTTCATAATCTAAAAGAAGATAAATTTATACTTGGGCCTGTATTTTTTCTAACCTTATATTTTTCTTGAATTGTGAATATTCATTACAAGTTGTATTTGATATGGCACTCTTAACTCTCAAATTAAAATTATACTTAGTGTCTTTGTTTAAGTAATATTGGAATCATTAAAATAGACACATTTTTGTGCTAGCAGTTATGAGAAAATGTGGCATACAATTTTCATTATTTTGCAGAACACATGCCAAAATCAAATGGTATTGAAATAAAAACAACTTCACTCTCACATGTGGTCCAGATCTCTTGCTATATTCAACTTGAAATTTGCTTTTCAAATTCATTTTCTTTTGACATCACATAAAATAAACTCTTATGTAAATAAGTACATAAAATCATATTCCAAAAACCAGTGTCAGAATAGTGTTAATTAAATAATATATGATTTAAAAAACAATAGCATTTATTTAAATATTTGTATATTAAATATGTAAGGTAGTATTTTATTTTTGTTGAGCTGACTCAATTTTTTTCAAGGTATTGATTCACACAACAATATTTGCTTTCAAGATATTAAAGATTGTAAATGTCAACACAATTCTTGACTGCTTGTGTTGCAAAACTTTGCATGTAACACTGCAGCTTTGTTATTAAAATTCATCTCGTCTCCAAATGCTAAGCTAAATGAAAATTATCCAAAGCTTCTTTTTTCATAAATTCCTTAACCACTAATTAATTAATCAATCAATCATTTGTTTCAATTATGCAATGAATCATATAAAAATAAATTATTTTCCCTCCAGTCATTTATTGAAAAAAAAACTATTTTTACTTAATTCAACATGAAATCCCGCATGAACTTGAAAATGCAAACCATAAAAATAAATACAAGATTTATAACAATATGATGAGATAAACAAACAGGAAAAAAGACAAACCTAAATCACAAAAGTGGCATGAATTCTGTTACATTGAATGAAAATGGGAGACAGGACCGGTGTTCGAACTCGGGACCTTGAGCTCATGCACTTACCAACTGCGCCATCCTGTTCGCCTCCCGCGCATGAGCATGCTGAGCTCAAGGTCCCAGGTTCGAACTCCGATCCCATCTCCCACTTTCATTCAACGTAACATAATTAATCTGTTACCTGGCAGTGAGGTTCACCGCAATCTAAGAGATTTCTATGTGGCATTGGAGAGTGTTATGTAAAGCAGCGGTGACCAATTAGTGGCCCAAGGACTGTTTGCGGCCCATTAAACTTCTACCACCCTTGAGTAATAGTATACTTTATATCAGATATCTTATCTTATAATATTAAACATTATGGATACTTACAAAAGTAGACATATATAATATTTTCAAGCTTGAAATGATACAGATTTATTGATGAAAGTCAAAATATCACATTACAAAAGAATAAAGAAATATGACCCATTAATTTTATACATTGGACTACATTTTGCCAAACTCCTTCCCGATCAATTGAAAGTGAATTGAAAATGATCTGCGGGCAAGTTGGACTGCACTGATATATAGAATATTATAATATGAATTACAGAAATTCCATTATTATGGTATAATGCCTGCAAGATTTTTTGTTTGTCCGTTGCATTTGTAATACAAATTCTGTAGAGAGATTTGGCCTCAATTTTTAGAAACAATTTAGAAGAAGAAATTGACTGAACATAATTTAAAGAGAGTATAATGTGCTAGAACGTTCCAGGATTAAAATCTTCAAAACAAATTTGTTGGTGATTAGCCAATTGAAATGATCATTTAACTAGTTGATTCATTGGGGAAATGATATACAGTGATTATAATAAGCTGCTAAGTGTGTGGTGGTGAAGGTAAAGGTTGAAGTATTTACAGAATATGGTGTGAACTCCTTGTCTCATTTCCGCCATCTTAACCACTTAACATAATTTTTGACAGTAGTTGCCTGGTGATGGTGCAGAATGGGGACTGAAACATTGTTAACAATATATCATTGTATTAACAATATATCAAGTGAAAATTAGGTCATATAATTTATTCAGTTTAATGTGAATTCTACAGATATAATAAAAATATAAAGTTGAAATATTTATTTGTTGATTTGTATGTGTCCAGTTGTATATCAATGAAAAGTTCTAGTTATTTTCATTTCCATTTTATTATTTTTCATTAAAATATTCATAAATATACTGAAGTTGTACTTTTCTCATCAAAAGCAATAAAATATCCAGTTTGATGTGCCTGCAGTTCCTTGCTTATATACAGGTTGTTGTGATTGATTTTTTAAACCAATCATGTATCTTCATGTATTATTATTATTATTATATACTGTATTGAATTAGTATATGTGGTATTGAATAAAGCATTTGAATGATTTATTTTCAAAAGTGTTAACCGTGACTGTTAAATTTTGAAATTCCTACAGAGCAAATTTAATCGCCACCAATGTAGCAGAGCGCAGTAGTTGAGCCACTGGTGTTCTCTGGATTCCCGTGCTCAAGTTTATTCCCATTCTGATCCTGACAAATAAATGTTCCCATTTTACGCATCTTAATATTGTTTATAAATCATCTTTTATTAGAATTTTTCAATAATTTTTAAACCGACAAATGTTGATGCATAATGACATTAAATAACAAAAATTTTTCCCATTCACGACAATGCAGTGAGAGTTTGGAAAATTCAACACCATTCAAACAACAAACCAAAATCATCTTCAAAGGGCTAAATTTCCAACCCTAATAGGCTTAAAAAAATCAATTATTATTCCATTCGATGTGCAAATATATTAAAGACAAATCAATTTACAATACAATACTGATATATTTCAAAATCACTTGATTAAAATCACATATTCACTATGGTTCTGGACAATAACGTTTCGAGACCAAGACTAGACTCCTCTTCAGGTTCTTTACATTCCTTTTGGTTCACTACTACTTATATCATATGTTGATATGCTAGTAACAAAATACTCTAATGCCAGAATGAAAATATGTACAGCATGATAGTATGATACCATTTAAAAATATGGCAGATATTAGGATTTTACTATAACCTACCCAAATATTAATGTTTTAAAATTTGACGTGAATTTCACAATGTTTTATTACTAGCATATTAACATTTGATATGTTTAGTAGTGAACCTAAAGAAATGGAAAGAACCTGAAGAGGAGGCTAGAGTCTTGGCCTTGAAACATTGTTGTCCAGAACCATAGTGAATATGTGATTTTGAAATATATCAGTATTGTATTGTAAATTGATGTCTTTAATATATTTGCACATTGAATGGAATATTAATAGATTAAATAGACAATCAGAGTGTGAGTGATGTAAAATTTAAAAAACAATTGTTATAAGTCAATGGCCGAGAAACTAATCTACTCTATTATATAGTGTAAAAGTATTCTTGAAAATTTATTTAAAACACTGTTAAAATATAGTTATTAATTAAAATAATGTTATTAATTTTTATATTTAATTTTAATAAAAATATTTATTTAAATGATAAACAATTATTACTGAAACACGGGTATAATCTTACAGCCAAATGGGTGAGCCATGGAGTTTAAGGAGCGTGTACACACCTGTTACAACTTTGAATAATTCAAAAATGTTTACAAATATCGAAGTTACTGGCATTTTAAAATCTATTTTCAAATTTACCGCTTAAAATCGATCACGTAGACCACCAGTCGATCTGAGGCCGGGCGCGTGAACTCCATGCGCTGCTATGATCGGTACAGGCGCGGTATGCGCGGGAATGAGTACAAAAGAAAGCGCGAAGAATTTTAGTCCGACTTGACTTGGAAGATTTGTAGATGAAAATTTGCAACCTAATAAATGAGCAGCATCGCAGCTGATGTTGGTTTGGATTGAAAGTATTGGGAACGGAATAGATTTTGTTTTACAAAGTTTGCATTCGTTTGTGTCGTTTTGGTGACCTATAATTTTTAAGTATTATTACATTAGTTTCACGAGCTCAATTCATAAGACAAAAGTTTTTTTTTCGAGCAAATAATGGAAACGAAATTCGATCAAGGTCTTTTCGAAGATATGCTTCCGTTATATTACAAGCGTCTATTTCCATTTGATCCGTATTATAGGTGGCTCAGTTATGGAAAAGGTATTGTACCTTTGATTCTCAAAAGTAAACTAATTATTATTTAATGTATTAATGTATGTAATATTTATAATGGTTGATCTACTTTTATTTCAGAGGAGGAGTATTTCCAAAGGCGGGAATTTTCATTTACTCTAGTTGATGATATTTATATCCGATTTAAGTCATTTGCTGACCTAACTGAATTAAAGAATAGTATTTTTAAAGAAAGGCCTTTTAAAATTGATATAGGAGCTGTTTACTCTTTAAGGTGAGTCTTGGTTTTTGGTAAATAAATTTCATGTTCTTAATTATCATTTTATAACTTTCCTTGCCGTTTCAGCCCAAAACAATACAAGAATTCTATAGGCTTTGAACCACGTGAAAAAGAACTTGTATTTGATATTGATATGACTGATTATGATGATATAAGAACTTGCTGTAGTGGAGCTGACATTTGTGATAAATGTTGGAAATTTATGACTCTTGGCTGCAAGATTTTGGACGCTGCTTTACGAGGTCAGAGATGATTTAGATCTCTTCTATAATTAATCCTGCTGCTGCTGCATTAATGTTTTCAGTTAGTTTATTAATTAAGTAAACCAAGAACGAAAACCTATGTTTATCTTTTTCTATTTATTCTAGAGGATTTTGGTTTTAAACATCTTCTGTGGGTGTTCTCTGGGCGGCGTGGTATTCATTGTTGGGTGTGTGATTCCAGTGCTCGAGCTTTAAGAGATAAAGCAAGATCTTCTGTAGCAGAATACTTACAGTTGGTTACTGGAGGATCTTTCCAGTTAAAAAAGGTTTCAGTCTTTGGTGACAATGTTCATTATTCAATTAAGTAAGAATAATTTTGTAATCAATCATATGTGAGTAAAATAAGAAAGGGTGAGCTTGAAGTCTTTCTCCGAATACAAAACTTCACTTCTGAAGTAGTAAGCTAGATAGAGCTAAATAGTTTGATGCAAATGACAGCAAAAGATTTTTATGGATACACTTCCATATGTGCTCAGTTTGTTGCATGTAGAAAGTCGAGGCAATACTCAATCTCTCTTCATTCGTCTGCCAACACCTCTTCCATCCCTGTCTACAGCATCTAGTATTCATGCAATAAGAGTTTGCACATCAGGAATACATTAACTATACTCTTTATCATTGACGTAATACTTCAAAGAAAAAATCTTAAGGAATGACTTCTGGTGAACATGGTGGCCACGGTGTTGGACCATCTCTACCAATCTATCTGCCTGGAAAATTTTCATCTAAGAATTTATAAACACTGTGGTGGTGCATCATCTTGTTGAAACACTACCCATAGTTGAAATTCCTTTAACTGAGGTGCAATGTACAGTTCCAACATGTCCTGGTAAACTGGTGCAGTAATGGTATTCTCAGTGGGGAAAAAAAAAACAACAATCCAGTAAACATGTAGTGCATTAAGCCACACCATACATTCACATTCAGGCTGTCCATTTTCTGCTCTATCACAGTATGAATGTTCTAAGACTCCCAGGTCTGGACATTATGCCTGTTTACTTTCCTGGAGATGTGAAAAGTCTTTTGCATCATAAAATCAAAATATTAAGGTAGTCATTGTTTGCATCGATTAATTGCAGCATGTCCCTAGCAAACTCAGCACTTCTAGGTCTGTCATCAGGCTCCAAAGCTTGCAGGAGTTGCACTTGGTATGTATTGAAATGCAGCTGTAAGTCTAAAATCTTCACCATAGTGCCTGTTTCTCTGGAAACACGATGCATTGATATCGGCAGACTGTGTTGATATGCTGTATGCATGGTATCAACAGTGTCGTCACTGAGGTCAACCACTTGTCTTGTCACCAACACTGCCAATACTTTGTGTACCATCCTTTGATGTTCTTAACACCTGGCGGGTTTCGACTAGAGGCAGTTTGGATTGTAGTAAACGACCTGTGACTAAACTTCATAAGAGATCACTCTTGCTTCATACGAAACAGTCTCGTTCACGAACACAATATTCGCAATAGTGATACATTACTTTCTTGCATGATTGTGTTGTCTTATGGCTCATATTAATTTAGTTTTATGTGTACTCAACTTTGGCATGGTTTTGTACATTAATTCGGTAGCCCCATCCTGGCCCGGGTTTTGCTCCAGTTTTCCTTCGGGTAGAGGTGGATTTCTTATACAGGTTCTCTAGGCTTTGTCTAGGGGCATGTTTATTGTAATAATAAATCGTGAATTTAGTGTTATTTCAATTCTTATGATTTTTAAACACTATACTCAGAATAATCTATAGTTCAATAATAATTTGTACATGTAAATTTTTTGCGTTAAATTACAAACATATTGACATTATATATGTATTATAACTCGCAGCTAACTTTTTATCTGATCTAGGAACTTATGCAAAAAATATATATTTGAATCCGCCTCTGCCTTAGGGCCCTTGATCGGAATTGATGGGATGGTCCCTTGCTTGCTTCCTGAGAGTAAATTAGTTTATTGTCCTCCACGTGGTCATACGCAGTTTGTACTGGTTTTTTGACAATAAAAAAAAATTATTATTTATTATTAGTTCATTATTGAATGAAGTTGAACTGCTGTTTGCAACAAATCTCATAGCTGTACCTATCTTATTTCTTCGGAAATAAAGTTTTGTAATCAGGGAAAGACTTAAGACTCACCCTAAGTACGAGTTCATTCTCTGTGTTGAAAACAAGTTTTAAAAGTATTATTCAGTGAAGGGTCTCATTTGAGAACTTTGAAATTAAGTCTCAAAACTTAAGTAGCTTTCCATGTAGGCATTCACTGTTAATGCATGTAGTCAATTAAAGGTAACAAGTCCTCAGACTTTCTGTGAATAACACTGTTCAAAATATCAATAATCCTTTTTATACTAGCTACCTCTATTTGTTCCTCTTGTCTTGTCCTTCAAAAGTATATGTATGTGTTTTTACTTTTAAACTTATTTGCTTACTAACTTAAGAGATAGGAGATTATATCTAAAATTACTGTTGCTAAGCATTCTACAAAACATAATTGTGAAAATTGAAACAAAAGAAGGGATTAATTTATATGCTTCTAATTTTTGACATGGATTTTCAGTGGATGAGGAAGAAATTTTTGAACAAAGAAAAATCTTATGGCAAAGATAGGAACATTCTGAATTTACCAAGTGCACTTACCTTTTATTCACTCATTTCTGGTACTTAATGCAAGTGGTCAGATTCATTAGCCACTCTTTCATTGCATAAAAGATCCAATTTAGGGACTATTAACTCCAACAATGTATAAAATCTAAGAGTCTGCGGATGTGTAATTGTTTGCACTATTTTGCCACCTTCGCCCATTGAATTTTGTGTGGCTCAAGTGCCTTCTTGCCTGTGACCGAATTTAATATCAGTTCATTAATTGATACTTATATATAAATGTGTAACACAATAGCGTATCTATTTGCTTACTAATCATGGTTAAACCACAGAACCGATCATGATGACATTTTGCAAGTTGATAGTTTACATGTCCATGATGAACATAGGCTAACTTTTACTTTTTAAATGTGTGGAAAGAAAGATAGAAAATGATTTTGACCATAAACGTTGATGAAATCGGGAGAAAAGAGAGGTTTATTCGCTTCCACTGCCTAAACGGTTAGTGTTAGATGACAACTATGAATGGCAAAATTGTTTGCCTCAGACCCCCCAGGGGACTTACATCTAGTAAGTACGTGTTTGGCGAACACGGGGCCCCGAGCTGAGTCTGGCATTACTTCCACTTACTTGTGCCATGCTCCTTCCTTTCTCTTTTCTGACCTCCCTTGGTCACCTCTTGTTCTTTTCGATCCCGACGCCATTAGGGCTAGGGTATCTTTCATTTTCCTCTTTCCTCTTCTTCTTTTTTTAAAAGTGTTTTTTAGTAAAAGGCATGAGATATATTGGAATTTGTGTTTTTAGTTGTAATGCAGGAGGGTTTTTAGTGGGTATGGCTGAGTCTTTCGGCGAGTCCCACACGCGGGGAGAGTCATGTTGGCTCTTCCTAGTGCGTAACTGCATTTTCCCTACCTGTACAAGTTTTAAGGGCTCTAATGACCTCGCTGTTGACGAGCCCTAAAGCCCCACAAAAAAAAAAAAAAAAATGTTTGCCTCAGAGTTCTATAAGAAAGTTTGTGACATCATATGTCTATCTACAAAGGTATACCTACATTGTCGAAAAAACGTTATTGAAAATGGGAGTGTTAAAATACTTCAATATAAGGGAATAATTAAGAAAGAAAAAATCAATCATAATCAAATTTAATAGTTTTTTGTTTTGTGCATTTAACAAAGTATGATAACATCTTTAAATCATACAATTTGGACAAATGGTTTAGCTTTTTAAAGCATTTTAATGGAATGGTGCAGCCGCACTGCCGGCGTTGTCTTGTCTTAGAAGTGAAAGTCCGACCTGTGGTGGGTTTGTTGGACTAAGAAGTAAAAAAAATTCAGACAATGTCGGGTAATCAGCTAGTACTTTGTATTTTATCATTAAGTTTTTCTCTTCCTAGTTTCTAATGAAGGAAAACTACCAAAATTAAATAAATTGAATGAGGTTATCTTTTTGTAGATTTCAGTGTTAATTAATTCTATTTGTTTTCTTCATTTGCAGACGAGCCCTGGAGGTAATAAGTAAGGAATTTGTAAGCATTTGTATGGAAGATCAAGACGTTTTGGGATCCAAGATAGGTTTAATACAGTTTTTGGGATGTATTGTTGATGATTCATTGAAAGTAGAAGTATCAAAAGAACTTGAAAAGCATTCAACATCATTGGATCGATGGAATGCTTTTGTAGATTACTTAGAAGGCTTAAGAGCTAAGGTAGATATTTTTTTCTTAAACTATGCAAGTACATTATTATAGCATAGCACACAGTTGGAGTGCGGAACTAAAATTGTGAACTAAATGTGACATGTGGAGATGTATTGCATAAATTTACCACTAAAAATCATTATTGAAGAGAGGAAAAATTGCACAAAGCTAGAAACTCCTTTATATCTTTGATACAACCTGAAATTGAACGACAGGTGTCGGGATATTTTGACAAAGGACGCAAGTATGGTTAAAGAAGTACAAAAGTTGTGCAACTTCATATGTGCATTCTCTTAATCATTGTGATGATTAATGATAAACTAATCGAAAAAGATAGCTTATGAGGACAAAAATGATGTAACTTGCAGTAGGGGTTGTTAATCCTTTTTTGGAAAAATACTCTTGTTATTATGGATTTCAAGCCCCAGGCATGCAGTGTGTATGTGTCCTTGCGAGTTTTGTGTTGAGAATTGTATTAATCATTTCACTATATTGAAGTAATCTTTAAAACTTAAGATTTACCTTATTGCCATTTATACATTTTCAAAAAGACAACCTATATATTCTATTTCCTTGTATAAAAAAAATAATGCATTCTTTTCATAGATAGCTTAATTTCCTAATAAATTTGGTTTCTCCTGGTTGTGTTCATTATCTCTGTAACCCTGCCCTTGCCTGGGATTTTCTCTGGTTTCCTTCGGATAGAGGTGGGTGTATATAGAAGTGGGAATGTCATTAATATTTTTGAAATTAATGTTGTATTTTGACTGATTTTAATGACTATGATTATTTGGAGTGTAATTCATTTATACCATAATATATTTGTTAAATAACTTCTTTTAGAAATATTAAATCCTCCACTGCCGTAGAGGCCTTAATCAGAATTGATGGGATTATCTGTATCTTTCTGAAGAGTAAATTAGTTCATTGCTCCCCACATGGTCATTTGCAGTTTGTAACTGCTGACAATAAATTTACGTACTTACTAAACTATCTGCTTTTTCAAATCTTGCTTTCTAGCATGTGTGATATCAATTAGCTAGTTATTTATTTCTTTTTATTTATTTATCATTGTATATACAATAGTAATGTTTACTCCTCAGAATTTCCCTGGTTCCTCAATGATTGTTAGGTCTTCTCACTTATTGTGATTTCTGTATTTTTCATAATTTTTTAAAAACTTTTTCTTGTTTTTCATAGTCTAATCTCTAAAATTGACAATGTTGTTACATTGTTGTTCATAGGGAATGTTAAAAAGGCGAAATCAGAATCTTGTTGATGAAATAAAGCTTCAGTACACATACCCCCGCTTAGATATCAATGTGTCTAAAGGCTTGGGCCATTTACTCAAGTCTCCATTTTGTGTTCATCCAAAAACTGGAAAAGTTTGTGTACCTTTTAACCCAAGAGCTGTGGAGAAATTCAATCCCATGACAGTTCCAACAATAAGGTACAACATTTATAGATGCTCTTGAAAAGTTTTTACTATTCTGCAAACAAATACATTTCTATTGAATTGAATATTTAATTTGTTCCAGTCAGCTTTTGGGAGAAATAAATGCACATGATGAGAAAAATGATGTAAAGAATATTAAAGATTACAAGAAAACGAGTATTCATAAAAATGTTGTTGTATTTGAACAATTTGTTCGTACTTTGGAAGAAACTTTTCCTAAAAAGAAGCTTGGTAAGACTCTGAATCTTTCTTCCAGATAAAAATTGGTTTGAAGGGGACACAAGAATTCGCATTAATTCACAATCTATTAAAAAGCAAAAATGAATTATAAGGATTGTATTGTTATGGTGATAGATAGTGATAAAATTTTCTTGCCTGATAAATTTAGCCATTTTAACTATTCATTACTTAGATTACTCTTCCTTAAATTTTTTAAATTTTCTTGTAATGTATATTTTTGTATGTTAAAAGTTCCTGTAGTTTTCTCAGAACTTTTGAGCTGTCACCTTCAATTGGAAGAGGGTTTTTGTAATTTGAATCCACTTCAATGACAATTTAAAATCCTAATTTTATCATTTATTTATTTTAATGCGCTAAGAATATTCTTTAAAATAAAAATTCAATTTGTACGTAAATTGTGGTCTCAAAAGTTAAAATTTATTCATAAGTATTTGAATTATATCTTTTTAAAGCAAACTTATTAATCATTTAGTATAAAAGTGAATATTTTAATTTTTTTTCATGGAAGAATGTTTTCTCTCTTTCAGATATGTCAATGGAGTTCTGAAGGTCTAACTAAAATATTATTTTGAAGAGTTTATTCACTTCCATTATATCAATTCTCCTCTACATTAGAGAATAAGTTGTTGTCACAAATGAATATCGGGGTTTAAAAAATTTCATATTTTGTTTTTCTAATGTTTTTTTTTTTAACTTTTCAAGTTTGATGATATTTGGTGGTTTTATTTTGAATTTGTAAAATCATTTTTTATGAAATTATTTAGAAATTATCCAGGAGAAACTGACATTGGTGCAAAAGAAAGAAGTGATGTTAAATGTAATGCCTCTGTCCAGGTGGTCATAGTACTCCCAACAGTGCATTACAATTTAATTTGAATTGATTTTTGGGTGAAAATAACTACTTGACAAGTAACAAGTTGTTCTCTATACTATAGATTTTTTGTACAACTTCTATTAGACCATTTACAAATTTTGATTCAGAAATATCAGGCAGTATTTTAAAACACTTTATTCTATTTTAGAATTTTTCTGATTTTTGTTTAAAATTGTTTTTCTATATTTTTGATGAATTATTAAGCACCATATATTTTAATAAAGTACAGTAAATCTATCAATTGGATACCATCTGTTATTAGTGGAGGATGCTTGATGTGTGCATTTGTAAATAGATGTATTTCCTCTTGAAAATGGCATTGAGATTGTGAAACAATGGTTTTATTGCCCTACATTGTTAATTTAATTAATTATAAGTTAATAACAATTATAAATAATATTATAAAACTATTATTTTATCTCTTATATATGGATAAAAAAAACTTTTAAACCTAATTTTAGTTGTTTCATATAAATGTATTTTAATAACCATTTCCTCCTCCCTGTTCTTTCATACTTTTCACAACTTAGTGGTTACTTTTCATAATGTTTTTGAAGGATTTCAAAATAAAGTTATATTAAAAATAAAGTTACATAAAAATATGAGAATTAAAGATATTTTTGCCAAGAAAATTTATGTTCAATATTTTGTTTGGACTCTTATGATGAATATAACTTTTATTGGAATTTTTGTTGCATAAGTATCTCATCTTGTGCTTTGTAAGTCCTGTAATTTTGGTGCTCTGGGAAATGTCAGGCTCAGATAAGGAAGCCCTAGCAGTACAGCATACTACACTTGATTGTGGTTGGTTGAAATTGGATTTAATGTGAAGCAGGGGGAAGTGATTTTGTGAGGTTTCTCTCTCTTCGTGAGCCACATAAGGATTTACTGCACTCCAAGGAAGAATGGTGAAGTGCATGGATGGTAAGTAGTTCTTTGTTCCTGTATTTTATTAATAATAATATGGAATCAGCTCATGAGAAAATTTTAACTCAAACCATATTTTTAAATAATAAAATACTACCAATAATTGTAATTTTATAATTTTTTGTCCAAAACTATTGGACTGATCCATTATTATAATCACTTTGTTGGTTAATCACTTATTTCTCATGAATGAGACTAAGGTGTGAAAAATAGATCAAGAGTGAACAGTGTTACATCTTTGTTTGTAAACTCCTAAAAAGAATTTTAATGTTTATTATGCTTAGCAATATTGAATTTTATTCAATGAATGTATTCTGGAGAGTCTAACTATCTCAACATTGTATGGCAAAACTTCTGCAACTTGATCACAGAATATGATTAATTTTCATCGAATTAATGAGTTTTTATGAAACCTGTTTTTAAAATCTCTTGAAACATCTTATACCAGTAACCTTCAGTAATTCCATCTTTGTACATTTAAGATACTGATGCCTCTTTATGAGAAGCCTCTTGATACATGACTCAAAACGTTTTTCCATTATATAATGTATATCATGTTACTATAATTTAAAAAAGTATTAAAATGCATTTTTATATTGCTAGAAATCTATTTAGATGATA
The DNA here is from genome assembly GCA_002313205.1 of Laupala kohalensis. Taxonomy (NCBI): domain Eukaryota; kingdom Metazoa; phylum Arthropoda; class Insecta; order Orthoptera; family Trigonidiidae; genus Laupala; species Laupala kohalensis. Next base: position 163,560 of record NNCF01130299.1, on the reverse strand, counting down.
AAGATTAAATGATTTTAATATACAGTACAAAACCAGTTGTTTGAATTAATTGGTGATCATGGCAATTCTATGACCTGTATGATTTTGGATAGTTTGACCTTTAGCTTTGGAATTAAGAAGAAAAAGTGTAAGACTAAAAGCAACTTTCTAACGATGAAAATTGAATATACATGTATAGAACTGTAAGTGACCTTTGTGAGTTACTTCTAATAAGTTGGAACAATGGAGTACATAAACAGTACTGTACAGTAATTGCAAAATATTATCGACATAATAATAAAATTAATCGATTGGATTAAGTAGAGTAAAGTACTCTGTATATTTCAGTCAAAATATCTCCAGGAAAGAGTGGTCCTGAAAGAGTGCTGTCAGGAAAAACTATGAAAATTAATATAAAATGGTTATTGAGATTGCATTGAGAGAAAAAAAGAAAGAACAACACTATTCCATACTGCTGACGTTTTGAAAATTTATATTTTCTTCTTCAGGGCTACACACAACAAGATCTACAATTAGCCGATATTCTAATTTCCTAGCAATAAGTTAAAAACTGAATAATAATTTTTTTTACACAAAACAAACATGTATAAATTCGTAATACAACAACTCATCAATCACGAAACTTTCTCGCATTCCATAACATCCATAACTTCCCATCTACATACATACTGTCTCGCACTCATCACCAAACCAACTGAGCACCTCTCATGCTTACAAACAACTGTGCATGATACATGCTCCACCGCTCAGTAACTCAACTAATGAGTCACTGTGGCATAATATCACAGATGCAAGACAATAACAAAGAAAAGAAAAAAACCCACAACTTTACCCAACATACAATCAATTTCAATGAATATTAAAACTATTAATTATCCTCACTATTACACTTACAAATTATTAGATTATCTAATAGATACAAAATCTATTATATGTACACATACTCTAATATATACACACATATTTTATAATTGATTAAACCTAACACTATTGTTTATTTAATTTATTTACAATGTTTGCATAAGTTACTTAAATTATTTGCATCAGAAATGGTAATTTTGGTAAAACATTGTCCAACAAAGTATTCATAATTATATCAGCAATGATAGGTGCTATAGGAGACCCCATTGCTACACCATCAACCATTCCATAAAAATTCCTTTTATAAGGTAGATACCCTTCTTTACAGCATAAATTGAACAGTTCCATGAATTCTTTCTGACATCTGAGTATGAGGCCTGATTCTCTCCCATTCCTTGCAAATCACATTTGTTGCCAGATGCAATAATATATTCATGAACAGGCTACTTACATCTGGTAAGATAAGTGCAAAGCCACTTGACAATGTAGTGGTTTTGATTTTATCATATAATTGAAATAAATCTGACATTATAATTATCCGAGGATATATATTTCAGTAGTATTACAAAATGTTTTGCCATTTCATGGGTGGGGTGAGTGGGACTATTTACAAAACTCTTTGACAAGATCATAAATTGTAGGAAATTGTGAATTGTAGCAAACTAATTTTGATTTTGTTACAGAATCAATTTTCTTGTTTTTGTTTCATCCTAGAATCAATTTATTATTTTTACTTTGTGTTTCATTAGTTGGGTTAGTTCATCTAACTTGACATAAGTATTACTGTCACTTAATAATTCTTCCATTTTCTTTTCATACTCATCAATGTGCATAGCCACAGTACAATTAGTTTTATCTGACTTGAGACTCAAAATATCTTTGTTATCATTCAAATTTTTTTTCAATTTCTAAACAATATAAAGTCTGATTCAAATAATTTAAGTAACATATATGCAAACATTGTAAATAAATTAAATAAACAATAGTGTTAGCCCTGAAGAAGAAATAAATTTTTGAAACGTCGGCAGTATGGAATAGTGTTATTTTTTCTTTTTTTCTCTTGACCTAATCTCAGTAGTTAGTTTATTTTATAAAATTTGGGGTCAACAATATGGAGTATACAAATTAGGAAAATTATTAATTGTTTACTAAGTGGACTGTTTTTTGGGTTCTATTGGAACTACACAAGTTAATAATATTCATCAATTCTGTTATAATTGATATACCTGTTCCAATATATGAAACCTGTAGTCATTGAGTTTTGGTCTGTGTTTGTTCTGTAAATTATTCTCAGAGGAAAAATTATTTTTCTTTTCAGTGGTTTGTGTGTGTGCTGTCCTAACACTCCTTTTAATCAGTTCTGCAAGTGCCAATGGAACCCAAGATATTTGTGGTGAATACAATGGGAGAAGACTGTACTTGGAGTTGGGATCTAAAGGATTCATTACTGCCCAAAATGTATCCTTACCTCACAGGAAAGCTGTTTTATCCAACCCAGCTCAGCAACCTTACTACAATGGGACATCTCATGAGCAATGCACGTTAGAGCTTGTGACATGTCCTGGATGTGTCGTAACAGTTGTCTTTCGTCATCTAAATCTATCACATCATTGTAGTGGTGTGAACAGAGTCATGGATAGTCCATGCCATTGTGATTATGTATGGATGTCGGAGCCCCCATATGAGGATGTGTCTGGAGTACCTTTCTGTGGAATTCACAATTCTCTTCCAACTGATGGGCCTGGTGTTCTGACATACAAGTCTTCAACTAGAACACTATCCATCGTATTTTTGTACAGTGAAATGCACGCTAATGCCTTCACTTTTGAATATACTACAGAAAGTATGTATTATTTTACTAATATCTTTAGTAATTTATACAAATACAAATTTCTATTACCCTTGTCAAAATTTCTAAATGTTTTTCAAATATACAATGCCTCCAGAATATTCTTCTCAAATGCATTGTTTGTGTCTTGTATTATTTAGGGAATGTATTAATTGTAATTGGTTTTTATTCTTTTGTTTTAGGGAATCGACAATTTCTTAAAGGATATCCTAGAGAGAGTGTTTTCCCAACATTTAAGGGTAATATAAGTCATGGGGGAATTATAAGATCACCTTTCTTCCCTGCTTTGTACCCTAGAGATTTGGGAGTGGAGTATATCATAGCTTGTCACCCAGATCTAACTGTTAGTTGCCGTGTGCGAATCCTATTTCATGACTTCCAAATTGATGTGGCATCAATCATGGAGGTAGAACATCAAGAAACAATATATATTTTATTGACATTGAAGTAGATTTTCACTATTATTATTCTTGTGACTTTAGGGCTCACCAACAACTAGGTCATTGGAGCCCTAGTAGATTTTTTTAAAATAAAAAAAATATTTTATGTTGTTTAGTTTTACGACTGGAATGGCCAAAGACTTGAAATAAGCACCGGAACAGCTTTCCGGCCTCCAGTTATATTGAGCACCGGACCGTCATTAATGGTTAGATTTTATGCAAATGGAGGCACAAATTTAGGATACAAGGCAACTTACTCATTTCTCAGTGGTGAGTTTGAATTATCCTGCCTATGTAACAAGAATTGTTTCTAGAATTTGTAGCTCAAGTGCTTGATACAATTTAATTTTGTCATTTTTAGGAAACCTTCTAGAAAAAAACATTAAGCCTGACACAGGTATGTAGTCTCTCAGTAGTATCTAAAATAGGTTCCTATTAAATGTACGTTGTATTAAATAGTATAGTTAAATATAAGTATTTATATTAATAGTAATAGTTAGTTTATAGTAATTTGTATAAAGAGGTTTATATGTTGTACAATCTTTGGTAAAACTGTGTTCAAATGACTCGTTTTGTTCAATAATATTCTCTCCTTCCTGTATTATTTCCATCTTCTCCAGTATCATTTCCAGCTGTGGTTTTATTTTTTTGTTCTCCTAACTTAAAATTATGAGGATTAGGAGAGTGCAGGTTCAATTCCCCACTTCACATAACTGGGCGAGTTCTTCACCTGGGATTGGCATAAATTTGGTACCATTGAAACCCCCTCTCCAAAATCTCTCCTTAAAATATCCTAATCGAAATATCCTAAATAATCAAAAATGTTTAGATGACCTGAATGTCACCACAAAGAAATGTGCCTAAACCTTGCCATAAAAATATAAGACATGGAAAAAAAAAACATTTTGAGTGCAATTTTCTAAAGGGAAAATATGGTTGCAGATTGTGGTGGTTATGTAGAAAATTTGGGTGGAGCTATTACTATGATGAATATGGTTACTGATGGGATAAAGACATATGATTGTGTATGGCTCATTCGTCCTCCAAAAAATTATCTCCACCTGAAGACACATCTGTTTCTGAAAGTGTCAACTTTCAGTGATATGGGTAAGTGTATTGTTCATATGGAATTATTTAAGAAGGTGTATTGTTTATTTTAGTCTTGTGGGAAATGTACAAGTACAGGATATTAGGTACTACATATTGAAATTTTTCTAATCTTTGAACCTTTTCTTTCGTTGTTTATTTGGTTGTAGCTGGCAATACAGAATTGCAAGTTCTCAGAGGACTCACTTCAGAACAACCAGTGATAGAAATGATGCGACATCCTATTAACCAACTTTTGCCCCACAGAAATAGAGAGCATATTGTTCCAGTTGATGTTGGATTTTATGTGAGTCTTAGAGGAACTTTTGGACCTGCTTCTCGCCTTGCTATAATTTATACTACATTCAGTTACTCAGGTGAGCTGTTTCTATTAATTTTTTAAGAATCTGGATTTTGAACAATAATCCTTCCAACGCAAACGCCTGATATATGTGTGTGTGTGTGTGGGGGGGGGAGAATAATTTTTGAGAAGATATGAAATATGTGTGTACCTGTCCACATACATTTTTTTTAAACAAATAAAATCTTTCTTCTATTTTTGTTTAATAAATTTATTGCTAGACTTCTTGGTATTTTCATTCCTAAGACATAACATCCCCTTCTACTTACTGACTGGTGCTTATTCCAGTTTTAAAATTACGATATTAACTTCACTATTTCTATTAATATATTTATTAAAACAAAGATACACTTACATTTTTAGATGAAAAAATCTTATAGATGATTAAATTCTTGTGAATAATCTACATGATATGATTTTGTCTATAATATATATGCTTAACAATTTAGACTGTTTTTCCGGAGCTGACACATTGTGCCAGAATCATCGCTGTATCCCATCACAATTATTTTGCGATGGGTTCGATCATTGTGGTGACAATAGTGATGAACCTTCCACTTGTTATCAAGGTCAGCAATTGCAAATTAGTATTTCATCTTATGTATAGTCAATTGTACTAAAAAATTTGAATATTTTCAGATTGGAAAACAGATGCTAGAGATAGGCACTGGTATTCTCATACTCCAAATTATTACTTTCCAAAAATGGAACGATATCCTGATTTGAAGACTGCAACACTTATCTTCATCAGTAGCTGCTTAGGTGTGTTATTTATATCTTCAATCAATGTTTTCCAATTATTGTGGTTCAGATATCATTTCAAATTGTTTTGAACTCTTTTCTTCTTGTATTGTTTGCTGCTGTAGATTTGGCTATTTCACTCTTCGTATTGTAATAAAACTGAAATTAAAGGGTGAATGGAGTAATGGGTAACACTCACCTGATTATATTGCCCTAGCTAGCTCTCGTGCCAATAAAAACATTATGTGGATTTGTATTATTTTTAATTAAATGGAAACAACACAAAGGGTTCCTTGTTAAAGGAAAACTCATATTACAAAAATAAAATTGACTTAATTATACATGATACATTTCTAATTAACACTGCCGTGCACAAACCCCCAAAAATCACACGTTATCACACTCAACATTGACATGAAATTTTTAAAAGAATTTCTAGTATTAATTATTACCTGTTAATTACAGCAAAAACATCAATTAAATTTAGAAAGCCATCATTATTGCTCACTCTTCTTTCTGCCCTCAATAATACAATCACAAAAGTTCTGAGCGTGAGCCATTACTATACTGGTTCGTTGCACTAGATCTTCTTGCCGCCACTTAAATTTCTATTACTGATCGCAACCAGTATTCTCAGGTTACCTTTTCATTGATGATCAGGGCAGTCTAAAAGCGTAGGTGAAGATTGGAATGCCATTGATTAGCATCGGCTCGTGCGGTGCGTCCTCCCTCGTACCTGCCAGTCGCCCATTCAGCGTTCAAAACCAGCCTTCTTTAGAAGTTGCCGCGCCTGCCTGGAGTTTCTTGTTCTCGAAAGTTGCAGCGTTCACTGTCTTAATACAGTTCTTTTACAGCGAGAGTTCATTCAACTTGATGCGATGCGATTAAATAGTCTTTACAATCGCCACTTGTTACAAAACAAAACATTTGATCTCCGACTAGTTCTCGTATAGATTAATAAAGTTCAAACTTTGAAAACTCTGCATAATTTAGAATAAAATCAAGTTATCAATTAAGAATAACTTGTCCAAAGCTTAAAGACCTAGATGTCAAGAATAATGAAGAAAATCTCACAGTATTCTACTCGAATGTGCTCATATCTCATTAAAGTCTCAAATATACTCGAATCCTGTTCGAAAATACTCGAATCTTGAAATCCCTCTCGAAAATACTCGAATCATCGAATGTTGCCGTAGCGTCGGTGCATCATGTCACTCCACGCGGAGTTGTCGTGATTGGTTGAGTTTAGAACGACAAGTGCTTGTTCCTAGCCACTCAGAGCCACTTCCTAGGAAATTTCCTCACTTCAACGGCGTTATCTTTTTCAACCGTCTTCTCCATAATTTTGACCTAACCCTTTTTAAGAATAATAGAAAATTAAATTTAGGAAACTTTCGAACCTGTAACTGCCAATCCCTTGTCTTCAGCGCCTCCTTTGCCAACCGTTTTGCTACGCACGCCCAACGGTCGCTGCCTTCGCGGTGTACGTCAACTGTCCCTCTCCACACCCACGATATGAATATCTCTTGCAGCTGCCATTTAAAATCCAAAATCTGTCACTAACGCTGACCTTGTCTCTTTCAAAATACTTCTTGTAATTTTCCGTTGCTTCCCAATTTCAATCTAACGACGCCACCCGTTATGTGTTATCAAATTTTCTACCTACTTCCCCCTCCTAGCGAACAATAAATGCGTAGTACTCAGACACTCTTCCTATCGCTGAATTTTTATGACCGTCCTCCGAACAACAAAATACGAAACCCTACGCCCTCGCAGCTGCGTAGCAGAAATCGCCGTTACGATTCCGCTCGCTTACGAAACATTTTGTTTGTCATAATTCTCATTACTCTAATTAATAATTAATAGATTCTTACAGTATATTGTTCCTGATGTTATCCTTGTACTCTTTGATCTCCCTCTTTCTCGTAACTTTGCAGATTTCTGTTCAGTGTTTGCATTTAAATCATTTTATCAGGTTTTCTGACTGCCTTTGTTTGTACATTCCCCACCACAATATCTACATTTGTTTCTTGATACTATAAGAATGTGTTAACTTTTGGAAATCTGGAACTTAAAAAAAATTGTTTTAGTGTAAAAATTTGGTATTATATCCATTGCTTCGGTAAGTGGGTTGAAACACTATGCTTTCACTAGTAAGCCTTGATGCTTAGATATAATAGTTATGAAGCCAAATGCATTTATTGTTTGAATATATTTTACTTTGTAGTAGTTGTAATCTGAACGAGATAAAATGGCTCTTACACTGGCTAAATGTCAATACCTGGTCAGTAGTCTCTTAGATGTACTATGCTTCTTTTATGATGATCGCCAGGTCTATCTGTGGACCAAAATATTTGGAGTGTGATGCTGGTCTAATTGTCTCTTCTCTAGGCTATAAGAATTCTAATTGCTCTATTAGCTGAGAACCTTAATGATTTTCTCTCCACAAACCATTAGGAACACTTTGTCTCATATTTGCAAGTAAAACATTTTAACAATGGAAATATTTTAATAGTAGTGGAATATAATATTGCTTAGCTGAATAGAAAAAAAAATATAAGGAGTAGTATTAAGTTTTTTTCTATAATTTCTTTCTTTTAAACATTATTTTTAGGTTGTCAATATAATATCTGTCAACAAACCAGATTCTATGTAGGTTATATAATTAGTTCTTGTTTCTTGAAGGTCTCATCTTACTTATCACAGCTCTTATAATTTTATTGTATCGTATGGGGTCCCGTGTTCGAAATCAAAGAGAAATCCAGAATCATCTACAAACAATCACTGACTTATTAGGTAAGTTCAATTAATTGTTTACTTAAAACAAAGGGAGGAACAAACAAGAGAGGAAGCAAATTTCTAAAACTTCTCATAAATTTATTATTTTCAAATTTTACTTTGGATTAAGAAAAATTGTACATTTTATAAAATGAAAGAAATCTAGATATTAGTTAAAAACCCATTTTCAGCATATAAGGATGGAACTTTTTTAAATTAATTTATGAACTAAAAATTTATTCTGGAGGCATATTTTTGTAAGAGAATTATAAAATTCCAAACATATTATGGCCTGTTCAATTCATTGAATTGCATGTCTATGAAAGAATATGTATTAAATTACAGTAAGAGTATGTAACTTTTCTGTCCTGAGTTTTTTCTCAGAGAATTCTAACAAAATTCTACAACACCTGACATAATTTTTCAAAATGTTAGAAAAAGTCCTTTTGTCCATGTTTATTTTGTTGTTTTGACTCAAATTCTACTTTCTGCTCATTACACATGTCACAATTTTGTGAAACACTACAGGAAAATTTTTCAAGCATTTATTTAATAACACATTTTGTAGAATCTATTCTGTATCTTCAATAAAGGAGTCAAAGATACGTCAATGGATGCAATTCTATGAATATTGTACCAAAACATACCCAATATGCGAAATGTAATTTAAGTATTCTTATTTGGTTAATCTTCTGTGGAAAAGGAACCCATTGATATTTCTTGCACCAGTAAAAAATGCATTTTAATTGGATCTATTTGTTAGGAATTACATTAAATCTATCATTAGCAGAATTCTACAGGACCAAAACTTGGGTCTTAATGATTTGAGTTTCTGTTGGATGTAGTTACTCCAGGAGTATTTAGCGAGGGAACTCCTATAAATATTAAGTTGTCCACGTCTTCTGCTCAAGTATGAATAATTGACAGAGAAAAACAAATTTAGCAGATCTTCACTTTACATTTATTTGCACTTCACATTGTTTAAAACTCACAACATAAAATATTTTAGACATGAGCTCTTGCTTCAATGTATTTTAAAACATTTTTATTCACCTGATGATGATACCAAGCTGAGTAACAATATGCTGTAAAATTATGTGTTAATTTAATTTGTTGTGAGTTTTTAACTATGTGAAGTGAAGATCTGCTACATCTGGTAGTTTCTGTCAATTAACCAATGAATAGTGTTATACGAACATAGTTTTTATTTTTCTTCAACTAATAATTTATCATTTCTTCTCACCTCAAATCACTTTGACGTTTTGCTCATACCAAAAACAATTTCCTTTGCTATAAGTATGTTCAAAACTGTCTTCAATATGATATTTTTTAATTCTATACTGAATTCAGTTGTGGAAACAAATCATTATTGATGGATTCTTTTTAGGTTTGATTCATGAAGGGTTAGTTATGCATTTTGCTTCTGTGGTACATGTTTCCCTCTTAGAACATTTATTTCTTTACTAAAGTCAAGGGACGAAGAAGTTTAAACTTTTAGAGACAGTTTACCATTCAATAAAAGAGTTTGCTAATGACAGGTTTCACAGAATAAATATTTGTAATTGTTCTTCAATACTTGTATTATTCTGAATATCAAGTTCCTGTAGCAGCCAATGTTACATTAGATGGAGCAACTACAGAAGAAGTTAGTCCAGATGAGCCACCAATGTATGAAGCTCCTCCAGAATATGACGATGTAATCAAAGTTTTCATTGGTTCAGCAGATACACAACGCAGAAAATTATTGAATGAGTCTGATTCTGGATCTTTTGTTGTGCCATCAAGGTAAGACAATTGAAATACATTTGATTGTTTTTCTATGGTACCTCATTGACAAAGTATGATAAAAGAAATTGAAGTGAAGTGTTTATCCAACTTAAAATAATTTATGTATCCACTTTTCTGTTATGCTGTTGAGTTAATGGTTCTTATCGAGCTTGTAATTTGTAAAAAATAGTACCTTATTAAATCATATAATAAATTAAATCATGTATGTATATATATATATGTATATATATGTGTGTATATGTATATATATGTGTGTGTATATATATATATATATATATATATATATATATATATATATATATATATATATATATATATATATATATGTGTGT
>NNCF01130299.1:135025-149264 GCA_002313205.1 Laupala kohalensis | reverse complement strand
TAAGGAGAATTCCGTGATCGATGACATCGAATGCTTTGGATAAGTCAAGAAAAACACCCTGAGGATTTTCTCCACTGTCTAGAGATGTGGTAACATCGTTTAAGAAGGAAAATATGGCGCTTGTAGTGGAAAAGGATTTCCTAAAACCGTGTTGATCGTCAGTACCGTGTTGATCGTCAGTCAGATGTTAATGTACCTGCATTTTTAATTTATTTAAACATGTAACTAGTTGTGTTAGTTAGGTAGATTCATTTTTAAAACACAATGACTATGATATCAGAAAAATAACTTTTTTCATTTGATGCCTTCATACATTTTAAAAGGAAGGCAGTTATTTGAAAAAAATTTAATTCCTGTTTTTAAACTTAGATTATCTTTATTTATTTTTTAGAATTTTCAGTGCCTGGAATTTTTTATTGTATGAACAAAAGTTTCTGTGGCAAAATCAATTCACCAACCTCATTAATAATACTTTTGAGACAAATTTTGTTTTAATTTTAATGGTCAGATATCTTGACACAAATTGTAGATCAAACTTCTGCTAATATTTAACATCATAAATTTGTTCAGTATTAATAATTTCCAATTTTTTTGTAATTCATATTTATTTCTTTGTATTGTTTTGCAAAAATAATGGGACATGTGTTTCTAATGTTGCAGTCTGATATAATTAGACCCAGTGATGAGCATAAGTCAAGACGACTTACAGGTTTCTTGAAGAGTGGTATTTCCTCCAATTTAATTTGGATTTCTGCAGAGGGTCATGATTTTCTCTAAAGTTCTATCTTCTCTCTCTCTACAGTTAAAAAAAAATTATTTTTTTTCTTAACATGAATTTTTGTGATAAATGTTGAATCTTGTAAATTTTATGTTGTAGATAATTATTAATAGTTAATAAGATCCCATTAATATCATGCTATTTGTGGGGAATTTTCACTAAGTCTGAATGAAACGTAAGTTGTGACGAAAGAAGAATTTTTTAGGTAGTTGCCTTCACCCTAATCGATAAATAACTAAACCACTAACAGCAGAAAGGCATCATGTCCACATTTCCTAATTTTACAATCTAACATTTACATTGGCCATTTTTAGAACAATTACATTCTTGAATGGCTCAATATATTACATTAAGGAATCTTATATACATGAAAGTGTGTGTCTAGCAATGCCTTCAGTTTTTCTTTTACCTGTGTTATGCAGATTTTTGCCTCTGCTTTAAAATGAGGAAATGTGAACAAGTTGCTTTTCTTGGGGTTAGCGGTTCAATTATTTAGCATGTGACCTACTCTGATGAAAAGCTTAAATTGTATAAGATAGGAAATTAAAGTAATTTTTTAAAATCATTAATAAATTAATTTAAATCATTTAAAAAATAAATTCAAAAAAAATGTAATTATTAGAGAAAAACTAGCTTCGTATTATAAAGTAAGCAAAAAGTAATTTTTTTCATACACCTTTTGTTTAAAAGAATTACAGACAATTTTTTTTTATTACAAACATTTTTTCTTATGCAGCATACTTCATATAAACTTCAACCGCAGGAAATATTCCTTGCAGGAATGGGAGATATTTAAACAGATCATTTGAAGTTTATTGCTAATAGTTTGTGGAGCCATTTAATGGACTGAAAATTGCTATTGTTCTCATTACTAATTTAATGCCTTTTAGTTGTGAGACATGCATTTTTATGCTTGGTATTCTCTCTCCTTAATTTACTTTTAAGCAAATAAATTATATAAAAACAAATAAAAATGCAAGTAGTTCTTGAAATGTTTCAATGGAAATTTTTTCTATCTAGGTATGAATTATTGATCTTGAGAATCCATTTTTAATTTCAGTTGACATGTTGAATAATTTGCTTGTAATATTGCTAATTCCAATTTTTTTATGACTATATTTATTGTTTAGCTGTTTTTACTTTGTGTATTAACAAACCTAATTAGCTATGATTTAAGTAAAATCCCCAAATGAATCTGGCTTAAGGATTTCAAAGATGATTGCAAACTTTATATAACACAACTTTGTTACCAGATCAACTAAAATCAAGAGCTATTTCCTTGAATGTGTGTGTTACTGTACTCCAATTTATAATTTTTCAAAGACTCCTTTAATGATTCAATTTTTTATTTCTCTTTGATGTAACTCTTTAGTAAAAATGTCTTTTAATATCTGAAAGGATATCTAATTTCTATGTAACTTTTCAAATTGTGTTGTTGAAATGTTTTATGTCCTCTTGCTATTACTAAATTAATTTGTTAATTTGTGTATAACTTTAAATTGAAAAGAAATAGTTTCTTATAATTACTGTGTACTAACCTGCTGACAATGACAAATATAAAGTAAAATACTTTGTGAACTTACAGTGGGCCTCTACAATTCATTGAGTGATGTTGGCCACACACTCCTTGTAGATTATTTGTCCACTTACATTTTGAGCTCCCAAAACTAGACTTGGACAAATAACATATTTGAAGTGTGTGGCTGACATCACTCAATAAATATTTTAATGAAGATGAATATTGTTATTTTTCAATTGTATTGATACTATTTATAATGAAATTGTAATGATAAAAATTTTTGGTGCTCTTCTGAATGTGGTTGTGAAATATAAAATATTCTATGTATTAATTTGATGTGTGTACATATCACAAATGGTTTCAAAACTTTGGATTTAAATTTTCCATATTAGTTTCAATATGGTAATTCTAAGTAAAGAAAATTTGGAAATTCATATATGTGCTTGTTTGTTCATTATTTGTTCCTTTCCTTTAATAATGTGTGTTATGCATCACAAGATTAAGTGCCATAAATCTATTTTGAGAATTGAGTCAAATATTAAAATTGTACTTGGTATTTACAAAAAATATGTTGGCAACTGTTGCTGGAACATTGGTGATTTCTTTCTTATTATAACATAATTTCCCAACAGAATGTGTTGTAATACAGATTTTTGAGAAATGTCATATGACCAATTGACTGGTATCACTGTCAGATTATACTTTTTGATTGTTCTAAAAGTCTTTCTGTTTGGAAATCGTCGGGAGTTATGAAATTAGAAAACCCTTATTACTATCCTTTGCACTAATAAGCTTTATAAACTTAATAATATCAATATGTTTTTGATACAGAGGTTTTTTCTGTTCTTTTCACAATACTAAAATGAGCAATAGTATTATTTGTTCAAATACTGAAAACTTACCAGGTCTGAGGCTCATGGGGCCCGGCACCAGAGGGGCGCCCGCGAAGCTCCCTCTTTCTACTGCAAAATTAAACTCATCAGTAGCAATGATGTGTCGGAATGGTCGAAAGTTGGGGAAGAACACCAGAAGCAGACCTCGCATGCGCCAAATAATGCCCTTGGTCCGGCCCTCAGTCCTTCACCACACGCTGCCTAAGATGCAAGTACAACTTAATTCAGGTTGAGAAATATATCACTACCTCATTGTGAAGTGAAATACTTTTAATTACCGTAAGACGAGTCTCTTCACAGCTCTGAATAACTGCAAGCAGTTTTTTCACCACGCGGACACGGTCCGAGAGGCGGCAATTTCAAACTATCGGACTGGCCCTATGGCATTCGGGAAAATTCCTTCCTTTCATTAAAAGGCACCTATTGACCATTTATTATTTTTGTTTCTATAAGCTGAAAACTAATCAGATGGATGGAAACTGTGTATTCTGCATGATTTTGATCTAGAAATACTGTTCACATTTGGGCATCCGCATCTTCTCGGTCGGTGTTCGCGNGGGGGGGGGGGGGGGGCTGATGAAGTGCTGGTGTTCTCTGGATGCCAGGACATAATTTAATTTCCTGTCGGGCCCTAACTTAATCTCGAATTTTTAGTGATTTAATAGTTGCAATTAATTAGCAATATCTTCGGAAATATTTAAAGATTTGATATAACTATGTATTTGTTGAAATTGTACTTTTCTATTGAAAAAAATGTTCATCTGTTAATATTATAACAAGCTGCTAACAACAAAAATTGATATTCTTATCGTAAGAAGCGAATGGTGATTTTTACCTTAGGACACGGAAATGTTAAATTCACCACTGCTGAATAAAGTGAAAACTCGTAGTTAATTATTAAAAATTAAAATTTTGTTGGTACCTCCTGAAGCGCAGTACGAACTTTGGTCCAGACTTTTCAATTGACCACGTTATTTCAGGTTTCCACGATTTCTTTCATGACAATAATGAAAATGTATGTCGACATATTTATTCACAAAATTGACAACAAATTAAGCTTTCCAGTTGTGCAGCCAAGGGGTGGTTAATTGGAGTTAATTATGATCTGTAAAGATGCAATAGAGGGGGATTGATGGTATAGACTGCGCATTGAAAATATGAGGGTGGATAATCTAGTAAAAACAAATATTTTCTTTACTCCAAGAAAAAACCTCTAAATTTGAACTTGAAAGATAAATAAGTATTTTCTATGTATATGTAATCGTCACTATTGTAATCACTCAAAATATCATTTTTAGTTCATATTTGCAAAATTGTATTCACCCTTTTCCTACATATTCCTTTTTAACTAAGTATGCAGCTAGCTCAGTACTCGTTGCTTTGTTAGCGTGAAAATATTCAATTTCGAACAAATATTTTTTCTTAATAAATATTGATGTGTATAAGACTTAAACCGAATTTCGAAACAAATGTCGCGCTGGAGAACGCGTGTGCAAAATTTCGAATCTTTTGTCTGTGTCATTTTTCAGTCACAAATATCGCTTCATTTTTTAGAAATAGTTTTATTATTATTTATGTATTATTCCTGTTTGCTACAGTAAGAAAATGTAATAGAACAGGCAGTAATTGAATTTCTTCTTTCGAAAATGTCTCGATCGACTTCGATGAAATTAAAGGATTAGATGTCTTTTGTGATGAATTTTTGGATAAAAAATGTGATAGATAAATATGTATGATATCCGTTTTTTTTGTCAGAGGCATTCACTTAATCCTACTGAACTGCACGAGTGAATAACTTTGTCGCAATATTGACAGACAGATGCGCTTTCACGTTACAAAATTCGATGAGACGATAAAAAACACAAATGACATGTTGTAGTTATTCATCCTCTCCTTCTATTCTCTTGTTTTATTTTAATTTTCAACCTATTAGTTCAGTTAAATGTGCATTTGTAATTTTTTATTTTCAATTGAGGTTCTAACTTTCTTTGAGGGCCAGCAAAGTTCTTCGTTTCTAACGAGCGTACAATTATTTTTGTTATTTTTATTCAGCTTGAATGTACAAAGACTTGAGCTGAAATATGTTACATCAACTACCGTAGGCGAAATGTTTACTGAACAGTTGATGGTCTTGCCTTGGACGAAATAACCTAAAATGATGACTAATAAGTGGCAACATGAAAACGTTATGAAAGTCAGAGTACATACCAGTCTATTTATATTGCATTAATATTTTGTTTGGAATCGATCACCAGGGAAGATTTGCTTCAATTTTTAATATGAATGAGTTTCAATCAGTATTTGTATACGGAACTTTGAAGCGAGGTGAACCTGATCACAATTGGATGCAGAACGGAAATGGCGGTGAATCGAGATTCCGGTGTCGAGCATCAACTGTTGAAAAACTCCCTTTGATTATAGCATCCAAATACAATGTACCTTTTCTGTTAGATGCACCTGGAGAAGGACATGTAAGGTTTATTTATACACTTCAGTTATCTTCTTACTCGTCACTATACATTAAAGGTGAAAAGGTTAAGTTTTTATTATTATAACTATAAATTTTATTGTTTTTGTTATGCAGCTGATCTATCAATATTACTAACTTTATAGTGAACTTAGTTATTAAAACTAACGTGTTTCTCTTGATAGAAGTAATACATTTTATAATTAAAACATTTCATGTTAATACGAAAGTTACGGCTCATGTGTGATCCTCATAAGCGAAAAGATAAAAGAATATACGTTCTCGTAACGAAGTTAAAATTTGTGTGTTTAGTAGTATGTTGGTCTGTAAATGAAAATATTTCATGTCGCAGAGCAGACTAATACCCGATTAGCACGGAAATTCTGTTTCGAATGATAATATCATCTTGATTTACTTTCTTTATGGAAGGAAATAGCTGAAAGATATATTGATAAATATATGAGCATCGTCAGAGTAACGACGATGTTAAAGCTAGTTTTGTTCGTATTGTATTATTTTTAAATTTCTGAAAAATAATTATAAAATTAAAACTTTAATGTCCATATTTGTAATCAACGGGTGCTATTTACTAGCTCAGTATTTCAAGTAATGCTCGCGTGAAATTATTTATTTTTATGCAATAATTCTTTCTAAGTGACCATTGAAGTAAGACAAAATCTAACCAGAATTTTGAAAAAATCGCTGGGTGGTGTTCATTCATGAGAACGCATGTGCCAATTTTTGAAGTTCTACGTCTCTCGGACTCGTTGCTCCGCGGTAGACACGAAAAAAAACTGCTTAAAATAAAAATCTATATCGAATTACGAAAAAAAAAGTGGAGGACACGTGTGCCAATTTAAGAAGTTCTGTGCCTTTAAGCCTCTGCGCTAGGAATACAAAAATATAGCGTTCGATAAAGAAAGTCTAAAGGAATTTTGAAAATATCGCTGGATAGTTCACTATGAAACCACTCTGGAGAACCCGAGTTTTCTATTTGGAGGCTCTAAACCTTTTGTGTATGGGTTTTCCGCTCTGACTATCGCTATGAAACGCTTAAAATTTAGATTTAAAAAATCTAAATGTAAATTAGAAAAATTTTCTCGGACTCATTTTGTAGAACACGTTTGTCGAATTTTGATGATGGAATACCTCGAAAATCTACGTATGGTAAATATGCAATGAAATCATGTACAGTTGATATAACAATTGCTTTATTATATGGAAATATGTAATTATAAAACTTACAATTTACAAATATATTTCATGACAAGGAGATAAGACTATGAACCAACACTTGCTATCATCACAACATGTGGCGCATTGACAGGGATGGACGAACGGGACAGGTTGCCCGTGCAAAGGACCAGAATTTAAAAAAATTATGAACAGTAAAAAATAATTATAAGAAGGATTTTAAGTGCATATACAACCACACACAGAACATAAATATAAATAAAAAATATTTAATAATTTATTTTATCATTGTTTCAATTCGCATTACAATAATTTAAGAATGTACAAGCTCATTCCAAACAAATCGCCTTCATGACCATAGAAAAAGCATGGAGCGGTACTGATCACAACTAAAACCAATACGATACGTAATAGTCATTTTTGTGTTACGATTGAATAACGTAATTCATTAGTAAATAACATTGCACGCAATGTAATCAACGCATAAACTACTGAATTTGAAACCATTCTTACGATGTGAATCAAAAATGTATGAAAAATTATTATTAACAGCTTATGCGAATACATGAGATCTCGCTGATCGAGTTTGTACTGTATTATAAATAATAAGAAATGTTAATGGATTTGCATTAATAAATATTAGAAATACTTGTAACATTGACTTATTTGCAACGATATTGTTAATAAACTTAAATAATTTTAGTAACCCTTCCATTTCCGACATTTGTTTCTCTTCAGTATGTGTCGGGAGAGCTGTATGCCGTTAATGAGGAGAAGTTGCTCCATCTTGACCGATTGGAGGAACACCCTCATTTCTACGTACGTGAACGTCGTCAGGTGCGCTGTTTGCCATTAGAAGATAAGGAGGAAAGCGAAAGCGGCGACGGTGAAATTGTGTCCTCTTGGATCTACCTAATGAAGAGATTCAGGAAGGAGTTACTACAAGAACCGCATCTGCAGGAATATACCTCTAACGGACACCACGGGAGACCTTATGTAGAGAAGGCGTCACGGGATCCAGCGTATCACGCGAAGCACGATGTGTTAGAGGAACCTCCCAAATGAGCACAGATTTTAATTTGAAATGTTCTTTTCGTTTAGATATCCAGAAGTAACGTATATTCTGTGAAGTACGTGCATTTTATATAATATTTTCTATCCTGAATACATCTATCCTGAAGTTATTTGCTCTATCAACAACTCATTTTGACCGATACGATGATTCAGTTCACCTCTACAGAGAAAGAATAATATTTATACAAAAATTAGTCATTCAGTCATTGGTATTAGTCAATCAATTAATTTGGCATGAGACGCACTTTTATAAAATTGGGGGAATCAGGAATATTTGAGTCGAATATACTGAAAAGGGGTTAATTGTTCGTATTTGTTACCTTGAAAAACTCACATGCTGCTCTGGGTCACAGGGAATATTACATTTTGCTTACAAAACACAAAATTTTAAAACTATTTTCATGTAGTTATTTAAGGAAAATAGGAAGATATTTGTGTGTTGTTTTAATGGTCGTCTTGTCCAAAATTTATGAAAATTTAGTCGAATAATAACTAGATTCTCTTGTTTTAGAACGTACTTCTTGAAGGTTAACCTTCAAAGAAACATGTATGATCTGGAAACATCATGAGATTTTTCTCTGCTTAAAATCCAAAAGAGCACCTCTCTGTACTGTGAACTAAGGTCAGAAGCGTACCTACGCGGGGGCGTGAAGGGGCGGACGTTCCTGGCTTCCTCCTATAAGGGACCTCCAAATGGGTCACCTAAACTAATGAAAAGACGAGCTGGAATACACTTTAATTTTTAATACCAGTAAAATAAATGAGAACTGATCGTAATTAATACAACCCTAAATTCAATTTCACATTATTTTACGCAATCCTTGACACACCTTGCAAACAGTTCGATTTGTGGGTCGAATAGGTGACCTTATAGATGACTCCCGCTCCAGGGCTCGTAAGTTATAGGTACGCCACTGACTAAGGTATTTTTTAGTATCTAGTATATGATGTGCGGTGATTCAGGTAAGGCGTCAAATTCTCGTCCCAACCTGTTTTTGAGCTTTCCACTCAGTATTTTTGGAGGAGAAAAGCCTTTTAGAAATTAACCTTCTCGTTATCTTCAGAACAAAAAAGAGCAACTTTCAATCAGTAACACGTAAACTGCGATCAAACAAATAGTCTTTATGCCTAGCTGTCCCACTCAATCATGTCATTACAGTTTTTGTGAGCGTTCTTATAGGATCCTCAAGTTGGATGAAATTAGGTATTTCCTTGAAATTTTCTCAGGTTTCACGCCCGCAGGTTCAGTTCTTTAATTTCTTTCCAGTGGAAAGAAGATTTATTTTTCAGTGGAAATTTCAGAAACTAAATCAATGTCTCGTGGATCCAATCTCTCACCCCCCAGGGGACATACATCTAGTAAGTACGTGTTTGGCGAACACGGGGCCCCGAGCTGAGTCTGGCATTACTTCCACTTGTGCAAGGCTCCTTCCTTTCTCTTTCCTGACCTTCCTTGGTCACCTCTTGTTCTTTTCGATCCCGACGCTATTAGGACTAGGGTATCTTTCATTTCCTCTTTTTTTCGTCCCCCCACTCATTTTTTACCCTCAATGTTTTGATTTTTGGTTTTGAGATGTGTTTTGGTATGTTGTAATTCAGGAGGGTTTTTAGCGGGTATGGTTGAGTCATTCGGCGAGTCCCACACGCGGGGAGAGTCATGTTGGCTCTCCCTAGTGCGTAACTGCATTTTCCCTACCTGTACTAGTTTTTAGGGCTCTAATGACCTAGATGTCGACGAGCGTAAAACCCCACGAAAAAAAAATCCAATCTCTCTCTCCTGAGGCCTTTTCAAACCACCCTCCAAAACACAGGAAAAAGGGAATTTTAGTGTTTCCAACAGTGTGGCAATTATGAGCAGTTAACCGAGGTTAACTGACCTGGACCAGAAAAGTCTGTGTACGGTCGTGCTATTGAAAGAGATAACGCGAAAAGTATGATTATAATTCAAACTCTATCCATTGGCTTTTTTATAATTCAATGAAAAGACTCTGTAAGCCGAGCAACTGTAAATTCGTGTTTTGCTTCCTTGCAACTTTAATAAGCGGTATTCGACTTGTCAAAGTAGCAGCGATTCAGAGCAATCAGAGCTGTAGGAAGAGTGAACTTTTCCGTGTCAGTTGAGCTTCGGTTCTCTCAGTGATAACGCAAGTCGGGATACGGCTGAGTCTAGTCATATTACGAATGTAGAAGTGTAATTTACGAAGTGTTTCCGCAGATTTGTGTTCAACTCAGTTTTAGTGGCTTTCCATAATTCATCACGCGACTCAACTATCAACACAACACATGCGAGAACCACAGACGGCGAGAACCATGCACGTGGTCTTGGAATTCACCGCTAGAGGTGAAGAAAGAAGCCGTCACACAACTGGACATAAACGGCCGCTGGAGGATATGCAAAACGAGTATGTACTAACTCAATCCACTCTGCCACAACTCCGCATTATTATGTTCTGTAATTTAATAGCGAAGTACGCCAATCATAGTAAATATTTCCGTTAAGAATCTAATATTAAGGGTGGAATCCAGAGTCGTCACTTATAGAATAAGGGATCACTTAAGTAATAAATGTTTACCAGAGACGGAACTTGTGATAAGAAAACATTTATGTGCATCCCAGAAATAAGTAAACACTTATAGCTGCGTAGCATGCGGCAACGTGCGGAAAAGGAGGATGTCAAAGCTGAAATGTATGCCCTTTGCCTCGGTCGCCATATAACTGTTTATATTGAATTACATTTGTTTATATTGAATTGTAACATGTTCATTTGATTCTATTTATCCTTGTGTTCTGAGTTTTGTTGCTTCCAGTGGCAATTTGTGACATTTTGTGGTGCGGTTCTACTGTTTTATTTTTCTGTATTCTTGGAGTCTTATTTATTTGTGTGCAATAAATACATTTCCGTTTATTTAAATTCTGTTATTAAAAATGTTAGTGAAAAACAATGTTTATTTCAAAAGAGTATATTTCAATTAATGTTTTAAGTACTATTAATGATCATTACATTATGATTTATCATTACAGTTATTTGGAAAAACACTTAAAATTGACGAATCTGTTATATTTCATTCATACGACTAAAAATTCACACAATATTGCATTTGTACTTTATAAATGCATTATAGAAGAACAATTTGAGTACTCTCTGCATTTAATTTTTATTATTAAAACATGAAAGAGACCGATTATATGAATATTCAAAGGTATGTTTTGGTCACATAACCACACATTGTACTAGAATAAAGATTATTCTGGAATGATCCTGTTGTAAAGAATCTCAAAGCAATACAGATCTCGGATGGATCTCCTCAGCACTTTTAGAATACGTCTTCATGGAATTTCTCAAACTCCACGAATCCATCAAGTATTTTCGTAAACATATGCCTCACCATGAAACTAGAACACAATGTCTACGGGTTTTCTCGCGACCGTAATTCACAAAAGGTTCACTTACGTGGGCGCCAACCCGCACTTATAGCAATGAGTGGTTAAGTGATCCCTGAAGTGTGGTTACTGGATTGCGAATGAGTACAAGCGTTTATTTAAGTGTTTACTTATAATAAGTAGCGACTCTGAAATTCGCCCTAAACGTAATAATAGCTGGCAACCTTAATTCGACATACACTATTCGAAACAATAGGAAACGAGCGAAAATATGCAAATTTTAGATTTTATATTAAAAAAATAGGAATGTTAGAAACATAATAGTGACGTATTATATATTGTTTGCTTTGTCTTAAGGTAAAAATAGATAATGTCTAAAGGCAGCATGACATCTGTGTTGTTGACCCCAGCTAAATAGGCGTAACCTGAGAGAGAAATACTGTAGTCGTTCAAGCTTTTTACGTCAACTTTAGGGGGCTGCGCATATTTACCACTTGCCATAATGGGAAGGTGTTCATAATGGGAAGAGACTTTGACAAGGATTCTACTTAGATTCTAATTCAACTGACAAGTTCATATATTTTAATTTATTCTCTAGTTATTATTATTATTATTTATTTGACAAATGGCTGTGTGCTGCCTTGCCTATTGCCACATCCGTTCCAAGGTTCATTTACATTTTTATTCCTTTAATGCGTTATTTTTCAAATGGTATTCCGCGCGGCGTTCTCGTCCCTGCCATCCCGGAGGCACATGCTTATCTACTACCATTTCTTGTCGCAATGCCTCCAGTTATGTGTGTCAATTTTCTACATCTTCAACTGAAAATCTAATTTACTTTTATTTCTGTTAACTATCGAAAGCTGGGTGTCCGTTTCTTCTGTTGTCCCCTTATTTTTTTAAAATTAGAATTATACATCAGCTATTAAAATATTACATGTTTCATTACAACTTATTTTTACATCAGTAGTCGAAAGTTTTGAAACGTGGGTGTATGGAACTCAAAACGGTGACAAAGAATGATAATTATTATTTGTAATAATTCTGTTTATTTCGACGAAATTATAGAGAACATTTTACTTATCATTACAATTGATTTATTTATATTGTTATTTATTATTTTTAATTAATTATTATTTGTACCTTGCACATTGGCAATCCACAAAATAGCTTACCATAATAAAATATGAAGCTAACTAATATATTTGGAGTTTTAAAAATCTTCAGTTGCTGTATTTGGAATAATAAACCTAGTAATTTGAGAATCGCGTTCGAATATCAGTGGCGCTCATCAGAGTTCTGATATTTGTTCTTACACTTTAACTATGTGTACGTGTCGTCCTTTGAAAACAAGAAGGATTTTTTATTTAATGTGTGTATTTAACTTGAGTTGGCGCTGATTTTATGTACTAGCAACCCGCCCCGGTTTCACAAGTGTGTTTTTCTGATAGCAAGTCATTTAATATTGAGGGTTTTAGTTTTAATACTATTATTTTTAATAATTAAATGTTTGCTTCACGTAAAGCATGCAGGGTGTCAGGCTGGTCGAAAGCTTGCCTGCTGCTCCCGCGGTAACAATTGGTGGCGACAGCAACGTTTTTTTGTTCTTTTTGGCGGGGGGTGGGGCTTTAGGGCACGCCAACATCGAGGTCATTAGAGCCCATGCAAGTAGGGAAAAATGCAGTTTCGCACCATAGAGAAGAGCCGTAGTGACTCTTCCCCGTGTGTGGGACTCGCCGAATATCTCGACCATACCCACTAAAAAACCCTCCTGAAATCAACAAATATCTAAATAGAAAGATGAAAGAAAAGAAAAGAAAACAGAATACCAATACATTATTTCGCAAAAAAGGAAAACAATTTTCTAAATATCATATTTTTGAATTACAGAAACGAACGATGAAAACAAAGAAGACAATAAAGATGAAAAGGGAATGCAAATTTTAAACCCTCCCGAGAACTTGTGGGAGGAGCCCCGATCTACTCATAAAATTCAATAGTTTATTAACATTAACCGTTTCATTTCCGAGAATTGTTGGTAAATCTGCAGCCAGACCAATTTGTCTCCGTATACTTGAGTATCTTCTGCAATCAGTTAGTAGGTGACGCACTGTCAGAGAACAGCTACACTCCTCACAAACGGGTTCATCATCAAGTAGTAAGAGATACCTATGAGTGAGAGGACAATGTCCTATGCGCAGGCGGGTCAGCAAGACCTCGTCGCGCCGGGCTGGCCTACAGGAACTGCTCCATGACTTAACAGAAGATTTGATAAGTCGGAGCTTATTCCTTTCAACAGCTAACCACTCATTGCTCCATTCACTCAGAATCCTTATCTTGACGGAATTTAGGAGATCTCGTTTTGGAATCGTGGAGAAATCCACGCGATTCTTGAGGCATGCCGTCTTTGCGGAATCGTCTGCTTCCTCAGTTCCTCTGATACCCACGTGTCCGGGAACCCAGCAAAACATTATGATCTTTCCATCACTTTGCAGTGAGAAAAGTACATCCTGGATGTTCTGGATCAGCTTATCAGCCAGATACATGTTCTGGATTGCTTGGAGGGCACTCAGCGAATCAGAACAAATCAGGAAATGTGATCCACCGGAGCACTTAGTTGATCGCAATGCTCGCAATATGGCGTAGCACTCAGCAGTGTAAACAATACACAAGTCGCCTAGACGGTAGCCATAGGTCTCACGGGGAAATACCACGGAGCAGCCGACACCATCAGGCTGCTTCTACCCGTCGGTAAATAGAGGGATATGGACCCGGTGTTTGTAGAGGATTAGGTGAAAGTATACCCTCAACATCGGACCTGGAGTGTTCTTCTTGTCATGATGCAGAAGATCGAAAATAATCTTGTGCAAAGCCCAAGGGGGAGACTTACTAAAACCTTGATGTAAGACATTAGGTGTGAGTATATTTAAGG
>NNCF01130299.1:105770-134738 GCA_002313205.1 Laupala kohalensis | reverse complement strand
CTATTTATGGCCACTGCAAATAAGGTGACACTCAAGACTGAGCCCTGAGGAACACCGTTCTCTTGAAGAAGCATCTCCGAGGTGTCTCTTCCAATTCTTTAGCGGAAGGGACGCTGATTATAAAAGGACTGTAACATCAGAGGAATATGTCCTCTAAATCCCCAGGCATAGAATTGTTTTAAAATGCCATGATGCCAAGTAACACCATAAGCCTTCTCGATGTCAAAGAATATTCCGACAACATGTTGTCTTCGGACGAAAGCATCTTGAATTGCTGATTCCAGGAAAAGTAAGTTGTCCAGGGTGGAATGGAACTTCCTGAAACCACACTGAGATCGACTCAGCAAGTCATGCCGTTCAAGATACCAGACGAGACGTCGGTTGATAATTCTCTCCAGAGTTTTACCAACACAACTCGTCAAGGCAATGCTTCGATAACTACTAATGTTCGTTTTGTCCTTACCTGGTTTTAATAAAGGGATAAGCGTTGCTTCCTTCCAGGAATTAGGGAATACTCCCTCGGACCAAGAAAGATTAAAGATATCCAGAAGATATTCTTTCGACTCGAGACTGAGTTGTCTCAGCATTTCATAATGAATTGAATCAGGGCCAGGAGCAGTGTTGTGGACTGTCGCTAGAGCTGACTCAAGTTCCCACATAGAGAAGGGAGAGTTGTAGGGTTCCCAGTTGGTAGAACGAAAGTCAAATGGTGTGCTCTCTGCTGTTTCCCTTTTTCTCGCGAAATCAGGATCGCAGTTTGCTGTAGATGTTAGGTCAGCAAAATATTCAGCCATTGCTGTTGCCATTTCTCTGTTCTTGGTGAGAACCCGACCCTGATAATTGAGTCCAGATATTGGGACTCGAGAATACTTTCCAGATATTTTTCGGATTGACTCCCATACTTTAGTGGACGATGTTGTTCTCTTAATGGTGCTTAGAAACTCTTTCCAGGAGGTGGATCTGGATTCTTTGATAGTTCTGCGCGCTTTTGCTCTAGCAATCCGATATGCGGCGAGGTTTTCCGGAGATGGACTAGCCTTAAATCTCCGCAATGCTCTTCGTCTTGCCCGAATGGCGGACCAACATGCGTCGTTCCACCAGGGGACATGAGGTCTTCGCGGAAATATATATGTTTTCGGAATGGATTCATCAGCGGCGTGATGAATCACCTGGGTCAGATGGTCGACCCTCTGTTGGACACTACCCGTTTCTCTGAAGATAGACAGGGAACGGTACGCGACAGCAGCGATTTGTAAACTAAAACGCTTGTAAAATCTAATCAAATCGTAAAATTTGGACGAGTAGAAGACAGTTTTCATCTTTCTTAAATGTAAAAAGCAAAGAACTCATTTCAGTTGATGAAGATTTATTTTTATCTACTTGAATTACTCACTTCAGTTGTTAAGTGTTTCATATATTTTTAAAAGTTCCTTTTTTAACGGTAATTTAAGCTAACCTTTCTCGATAGATGTGCTGTCGCGGACTTTTTAGAACTCTTTTGAGACGAAAAATATTGCCACTCATTGTTGTCACCTGTCTCGAACTGTTTAAGAAGCGTATGCAAAAATATCTTTCCGAAGATGGATTTCTTTCCGACATGGTTCACTAATATCGTCATTGCCTTTCTTACAAAATGTGTACTACGAAGCGTGTCTGGAAAGTAAGTACCGTTTTTTAGAAAACTCATAAAAACATTTTTTTTAACAAAATGTACTTTTACACGAAAGAGCATTTCCTAAACTATTTTTCTACATAGTTGCCACCATTGTTCAGACATTTGTCATAGCGGGAAACCAACCTTTCTATGTCCTCTTCATAGGAAGATGCCGCCAGTGAAGACAGCCACTGTTGAACACCGTTTTTCGCGTCGTCATCGCTGTCAAAGCGTCTTCCTCCAAAATCACGTTTCAAGTTCAAGAACAAGTGGTAGTCAAAAGGTGCGAGATTGGGGCTGTACGACGGGTGATCGAACTGCTCCCAACCGAATTGTTGAATAAGGTTTTGAGTGACACCAGCATAATAGAGACGTGCATTGTCATGAAGCAACACCAATGCCTTGACTGAGCATTCCACGCTTTTTGCTTTGAATTGCGCGCCAACGTTTCCTCAATGTTTCACAGTATCGTACCGCATTGATGGTTTCACCTCTGGGAAGGAACTCAACAAACAGAATGCACTGATTGTCCCAGAACACAGTGAACACTTCGCTGTCGGCGGGCTCAGAAATTGTCTTAAACATTTTGAACGATCACTAACTAATGTAAACACAACAGAATCCGGTTGTAATACGGTAAGTGATAAGACAATGAACCAGAGAGACGAGTGCGTAAGCGCGGATCTGCGACACTAGCGCTGCGTTGGCGGTTGAACGAAACGATACTTACTTTCCGGCAATGCCTCGTAAAACCTTTTCTGAGAACGTACCTATGAAATAAAATGAACGTAAAACACTATTTTGAAACACGCTTTTATATAAAAAGTACTGTACTAAAAAGTAAAAATAATTTTCAGTAAAACTGGAAAGTAAAAAAAAAACTCTATAAAAGTTCCTTCCTTGATCATTCTTCATAGGTGCAAGTAGAAGATATGTAAACGTAGATATTTTATAAATATGTAATATAAATTTTATAAATATGTAATATAAAAAGCGAGGCTTTTTTCAGAAATTTTGAAGTAGTGCTTACGACGCTGGACGCATCAAGCTTATGTGAATGACTTTTTTGTTGATTGGTAAATAAATATGTTGAATAAAAATGAAATATAAGCCTCTGTAATTATTCCATTTACACGTTAGATCGCATCTAGCAAAATACTGGTTACGTCTCGGAGATAAAGATTATAATATTTCCATTAGGGGCCTTTTAAAATTACATTTTTGAAATATTCGTATTTAACGTTCCTGCTAAGACTATTGTGCAGTTTTAGATTTACACAATAATATTTAAACTGTAATTCACATGAAATGTTCCGTTTAAAACTATTATTGGTTTGAAATTATACTAATGCAGTTGTGAACTTTTAAGACGATGACGAAAGTTATGATATTGAACTATAATGTTGGGTATCGAAATTCTAGTAAATGTTTATTACGAAATGCGTGTGCAGAGAAAGATGACCTTGCAGAAATACCTGAAATTTTAGTTCTTGGCGGATATTCAAAATATAAAACTTTTTGCGTCAAGGGTATTTGTCTTGAAGTATTTTGCCTGTCATTCGTGAATCGTAGTGCTATCATCATACATTCTAAAGAAACACCAATAAAATATTACCAATTTTTGGTACTAAATCTATTGCAATAATTCTTACTATAAATTACTTATTTTCATTTATCCTTTTTTGGACTGTCCTTATATCGTAAATTGTATGTGGGTATTTTTCTTTTAGATAATTGACGTGAAGAGATTATAAACGAGAACGAAAAATGTTGAAATTATACATTCCTCTTATTACTTGTGTACATTACATAGTTAATCTTTCTATTCAATAATTTATCTCGATTTACCCAGTTGCATACCGCGCGCTTACCCGGGGCACACATTGAGACGCAGTCGCGCACGCGGTGCAGCTCAGGGGCAGCACAGTTTCTGTGGTTCCATGCTATAAGGCGATATGTTGCGCGTCTTATACAAAACTGTGCTACGCACTCGTGCCGCGCAAGCGTGCCCTACCCTGAGTTGTGCTCCGCTGCGCTGCGTGCGCGACTGCGTCTCAATGTGCGCCCCAGGCACTCTCAAACTACTGACAACACAGGTGCGCGAGAGTGATGGAAACTGTCAAACATGTTAGGAGTGCAAATCTATAAAAATAAAGCATTCCCACATCGTATGGTTGTCCCACAAAAAAGCTTTCTTACGCATATTTTAATATTTCGTTATGTTACTTTCAATTTGCGTACTCATTTTGCCTTTTATGATTATATTTCTAATTCTATTTCCATCCCTTAACTTTTGGACCCGCCACTCATTTGAAATATAATTTCTCTCTTTCCGGCTACACTTAATACTATCACTGTGGTGCTTAAGACAACTAGAGATGATGATTACTGAAGATGACCGGGTTCAGGATTAAAAAGTGTCGGAAGAACTACATTGCCAGAGCCGTGTATGTTATACCGTCATTATAATAAAACACGGAAACATCTCCATTTAAAATGGCCATTGGGTGGCCATCTGTTATCGCCAAACGGACATCGGCGGTCACTTGCAATTAATGTCCGTTTGGCGCTAACAAATGGCCGCTCTATGACCATATTTACTAGAGATACTCTTGGGGATACGAAGCTCAGAGAAGAAAAAGTGTACGTGCCCAGACACAGCCTGCTGAAAAAAAACCCAGCACAGATGGGGCGGGAGGTTGAGAGGGAACGACTGAGACGAACTTGTAATGTCCTGTCGAAAAAATAACTACAAAGGAGATCGCGAAATTGACAAGGGACCAGCGATACAATGTGTAATAGTAGTAGATAATGATGGTAAATCTCGAAGAAGAGAGCAGAAATGGGAAGAAAGAGAACACGTTAACGAGTCAGGCGTAATGTTCGCAAAGCTAAAGACAACTAAATTGAAATAGCGAAGACGATTCGTTGAGAGGAAGACAAGATAACTGAGAAGGATGAGTTTTGAAAAGATCGCCAAGGATAGAGAGGGATGTAAAATTATTTGAGTCTCGAAAATGTTCTCCCCGTTTCGGGATGAGGGGAAGACTTGTTTTCAGAGGAGAGGAAAAGAACATAGATCAAGAAAGACTTGAACATATTCATTAGTGCCAGTTCATATAGTTGTGACTTCTGAAAAGTGAACCCTCCTTTCTCTATCCACCTCCTCCTGGTATCAATAACTCTAACTATTACTAACTACTCCTACTAACTCCTCTACGTGGCGAATTTTTGGTAAACCCAGCTAAGCGGCACACCTACTAACAATAGCCTACCACACAACTCCTATCTCCTAACACTCCATGTAGATAATAAAAAAAAGGACTGTCGAACAAGACTTGGAACTTATAGATTTTGAGTGAACAGGTCTTTTGTAATAGATTGACAAAAACGTTACTTCTCTCTCATAGATTAAGGCTGTTGACGCAGCAACTGGAGAGATGACAAAAATTGTTTTGAATTTATATTTTGAATTGTCACAGCATTGGACAAAGTTTATGGACCATCTCAATGAATCGAATAAGCCTGATGAAATGATATGAGACTACTAGATGACAAAGTGAAAATTAGAAATATGATTGGTCTGCAACCGGCAGAGGTTTATTTTCTTTTTTTTCTTCCCCGAGGGAGAAAAATTAATTGTGTGTATGTAAAATTTAGAATAATGAACTTTCTATCTCTAACACAATTAGAGATTACAATTTCAAATAAATTTTAAAATTCAATAATTTACCAGATATCTTACAATCAGTTCTATATTTTGGCGATTTTGACAGATGTATTTATTGCCCCTAAAACTAAAATAGTACCCAATACAGTAATAATATTATTTAACTTAGGTTCCATCAGCATTCAATAAAATGACTGATTTCATCAATCCTATTTTCGATGATTAGAATAAATTCCTATCCATCACCACATTTTAGTGAGTTACAAGCTTCATTTGCATTTCATAGTAACTTTATTTCCAATACAAATATATAAATTTCTCCAGCACTTCAGTTACTACTGTGTTTCTCTCCTAGCTCAAGTTTTCTTTTGGGGAATTTTATCACAACTGATGGGATGGTGCTTTATTCACTTCCAGTGAGTAAATAACTTTACTGTCCTCCATTTAATCATACACAAGAAATCATTGCTCTATACCTATGCTTATTTTATATTTTTAACCTACAGTTGGGGCAAATTGTTGTGATACTCTGCATTTCAGAGGTGGGGAAAATAAGGAAGTATATCATTAAGGTGAAAAAAACAAACAAAGAAACATATACTTCACAATGAACGAGTCAGATCTCGTTCTAAGGCATTTATTAATACTGCACTATAATGATTAGACATTTCAATCTGTTCAGATTATCCACAACAAACTCAGACTAGAAAATACCACACGCTCATAAATTACTCCTGAGACATACTTTTATCCAATAGAATTATTTTAGTTGTATGTTTACTGTTACACAAAGTATTACAACCATTAAAATAATTTTTTAATAAATAAATAAATAAATTTAAAAAAATAAACAAAGATTTTAACATCATAAGAATGATATTCAAGTTAAGATTTCATTTTATCAGTGCAGAAAAGAATAAACAATTTAACATGGAAAGTTTCTGATAAAAATATTTCCTTAACTTTTAAAGTTAATTTTTTAACAAGAAATAAATAATCTAAAATATGGACATCGGATAGAAACTTTAACAAAAATTTAATCATAATCATGGCATATATGTTGCTTATCTGGTGGCCATTTTTAAAAATGAAGAATACTTCCAAGTATCTATATGTATCAAGTACTATGTATCAACCATAAACAAACCAAATAAAATAGCTGAAAACTAGGAAAGAAATTTCTGAGTCATCAATTCAATATCAGTAACACCATAAAAAAAGACAGGTAGACTATGAAAATAAAAACACTATTAATGACAAAGGACACTTTGAATTTAAAAAGTAAAAAAATCTTGATATAATTAAACAAAATAATCTACATAAAAAAATAATGAAATAAAAATTACATAAACGAACACATGATGGTAAATAATAAGATAAGGCCTCATTAGGAAGGGAATGTGCAAGACTACACTAACACACACTTTCAAGGCACTGTGTAATAGAGGATCCAGTAAAGATCATGTAAATGGTTATAATAGTAACTTAAGAAAGAAGAAGTGCAAGTGTCAGAACTACAAAGATGTCTAAACAGAATATAACCCATCTGTAAAAAATCTTGAAAGATCAACAATAATTTTTCAAAATTAAGAAGTTTGAAAAAAGTAAGATATTTCCTCACTTTACTTGATTAGTCATTACAATTATAGAAATCACTAAACATTTTAGTAATAGTTGACAAGTAAATAAATAACATAAATACAACACCTTTCAAGATCAAAACTTAACATGTTTTGCAAGTGAATCTGAAATATTTTTCTCTCTTTAGTCTCCCTGTAATGAACTAGTCTAAAGTAATTTGTAAATTACCCACACAAATTAATAAATCTAATAGCACTCTCTTCAACCAAAAGATTACACTTAAGACATAATTTTTTGTTTGAAGAATAAAGAATTAACTTTATCATTATTGCACACAATTAGAAAAAAATAAGGTTTGTACTGACTCACGAATACAGCAAGAAACCTCTTAAAAACAAATCAAATTGCTGTATTGTTATGAGAGTAAATTTCATTTTCTAACATTTTACCACATATCTTCATCATCTCCACCAGCAAATATTTCAGGAGGACTTTCTATAGTAGCAGCCAATTCATTAAATCGTTTATCTCTTTCAAGAGCTGACACTGTTCTGTCCATCACACTCTCCTTAGTTGTTTCTTCCAACATATCTTCCTTCTTGACTTCTAAAATTCAACAAATATTATTTAAGTAAACCTGAATTCACAAGGTTAACAGAAAAACAATAGAATGTATTTCTTGTTCATAGACAATTTCAATACAACATTATTATTTAATAACCTGAATTTTGAAAAGCATGTAACTATACTATAAATATTCGTTCTTTTTCAATAAATTTTTAGTTCAATAAAATATTTTGCTAAAATCAAAAAAGTTCGAGGGGAACTCCCCTCTGGATTAGTTAGTGCAACTCCAACATTGACACAATAATATTCAAATTGAAATATTTACTATGAGCTTGTGAGTCCGTATTTTGGTTACCTGATGATGACAGAAAGCAGTTGTCGAAACATCATGACTGTTAATAAAAATATAGTCTACTCACAAGGTTGTAGTAAATGTTCCAACAGACACAAAAAGTAAAGAAAAACAGCACAAAAATCAAACATCAACATATAACAAATATGACTTCAATATGAAGTAATACAAGAAAATAGTCCAATAAACTACAATGAATTAGAAAATTTTCATCTAAATAAAGTCAAATTATAATTGGAATATACCTGTTGCTTCTGCAGCTTGTTGCAATTTCCGAGCCTTCAACAAATTGGCAGATCTTCCACGAACATTAGCAGACTTCGGATTCTCAGCAAACCGCGAACCTGCAGGCACTACGTTCTCTTCTTCTGGAGGATTTTCAGGGGTACTAACTTCTTCTTGAATTGTAGTGATACCCTGGCTTGAAACATTCACTTCCTTTGTGTTAAGTTTATTTCCCAATTTCTCTTCAGAATGACTACTTGTATCAATTTCATGAGCCTTCATGCTTTTAGTAACTCGATCAATGGCAGAAGTGATATGTTTTTTAAGCCTTGTTGTGTCTTTCAATAAACTCAAAGATAATGGGGTTGATTTTTGTTGTTCTTTAACTGTTCTGGCCAAACATGTCCGTAGTAAATAGGATATTGCAACATTTGTAACCTCTTCCCATCCCTGCACATAAACACATAAATCAATAAATTTCATTTTCACAAAGCAAAACAATCTTTTAAAATTTATTGATGGTTGCATTTGTTTATTCACTGGTCAAATTCAATAGACATTACATTATATGTAAATACTAATAGTTTTCATAAAATGAGATATTTGCCTGGTTGCACTTCATCCAGGGTAAAATAAATATGTTTTTGTAAAGAAATCTATTAAAGAATTGTGCAAAACTCTTACTTAGGTAAAACTAAAAAGAACAATCAATATTTGCTGTCAGCTAAAATGATAATTACTCCAGTAAATGTCACAGAAGAAAATGAAATAATTGGTACTTAAACATTAACAGACAAAAGCAAGTAGGGTATTCAAATTGTAACTGCAACATTAATTCAGGCAGCCAGGATTGCAATACTGAAAATAAAATTGCAGAACATGAAATAAAATATTCAAAAACTTGAAAATTAATCTTTAATAGAATAAATCAGTGGTGGCCTAGGATGTGATGAACTAATGAAGGGACTCTTTAAATTTTTAAGTAATTAAATCAAAAAATTATGAAATTTTTGTCAAAAATAACTCGCCTTTACCCAAGAAGATTAAAATTGATCATACTTGTAAGTACTGTCAGGCAACTGCGTGTTAAATGTTCAAACAATTAGGGGAAAGGCACCTTCCCTGCCATCACCAGATGAGTAACAAATGCAATGGGTCTACTTTGTTGTCTACCTTTCAATCATGCTGCCAATGTGGCAAATGAAATGCTTTGACTTCTTGGAAAAGATTCTTGGACATTCACCCCCCCCACCTCACCCCCTTTATGAAATGCCGCCAGGAACAGTGATTATGGGAAATGTTAATATGGTGGGAAAATTACACCATAAGCATAGAAAAGCTGGATGGAGAAAAAAATGGGCATTAATTACAGTAATACCTAATTCTGAGAATGTAAAAAAAGGGTTCTATTCATTGAATTTTTAATTCCTTGGAGTATATAATATGAAAATGCTGTTTTTAATACTCTGAAGTTAATGTTACAGCACATTAAACTATAATAGATGTCAAGAATTGTAGAGAGGAGTTCTAGGAAACAGTCTCATTCTCATATCATTTCAGAAGACAATGATAGCTATCATCTGTATATAAACTAGGAGAATTTGAAAAAGAATTCAAACATTATGTTTATTGTTGATGAAATATTCAATCCAGAAATAGCTATCCATAAACTAGAGATACTTTGTTCTAAAATTGGAGAAATATAAATGAACCCTTTTAGTTGGAACACAAAATAATAAAACTTACCTGGTCTTCAGAATCATTAACTGGGTTATTCAATGCAGCAATTAAATCATCAAAATGAGGATGAGATTTTGCAGGAGAAATCTTCAAGAGAAGTAAAATAAGTTGAACTGAACATTGAAGCTGACAACTGGCTCTTGCTAAATCTTGTTGATTTTCTTCAAAAGCTTCTGAAGATTCTTTTATCATTTGAAAGGTATTTTTAAGAAGTACATCCAAGTTAGCAATAGGAACAGGAGTCTTATCCTTAAATTTGACTAAAAGACGACGTTGAATTACTCTATATTGTGTGGCTCTCTGATTTAGCTGTTCCTGAAGACAAAATTTTAAAAATTAAACTCAAGTAATCTCAAACAAAAAGAGTAACATAGAATTGGTAAGTTATTTTGAATGTCATAATAAATCTAACATCCTCACTATCAATGTCAAAAAGTAAGATAAACATATGAATCCAATATACAGTGATCCAATTATGATAATCTGGGCAAATATCACACTAAAAAAGCATCCTATGAATGGAGGATTCTGACTAAATTAGTTCACTTCAAAGGAAACCACAACATGGAACTTAAAGTTTTCCCATAAGTAAGCATTGCTAATTGCAGTAATAAATGTACTCTTTTACATTATGGCACTGTTGTTAGTGTTATTAGTAAAAACCCAATTCTTTAGAGGAATTTTTATAGGTTCTTTTTCATTTCAACTTCTTAAATTGACTTTTGTGATTGTACCATTGTGAATGATAACAATTACTTGATTAACTCCAAATGCTCAAATTTTACAAATTCTCAAAATGGTTTCCACCAGAAAAGCTGACAATACACAAAAGTGTCAAATTAATCTCAATCAAAATTTAAAATAAGTCGTTTAATTTCAGTAAATTGTTGCTGCAAAATAACGAGTTAATGATAAGGAACAGAAGCAGATACAGAAAAGTAGGAAGGATGAAACTATTCTAAAACCAGAAGCACGTAATTAAAAAGAAAATCTCAAAAATGGTTAAGCACAAAATTTCAATGTTTAGAGAACATATGATTTAACTGATATCCCATAATTATTTCAGAATAAAACCATTAATAATAATAATAATAATGAATAAAAAAGTGGTCAAAAAAGACTATCTTATCCAAGTGTACAGAGAAAAATATAATGAATTTTTTAATTTGTAATTTTTTTAAATTTCTAAATAACATTGTAAAGTTTTAATAATAATTACAATGAAGACTCAATTAAATGGAAAAATATTCATAAACAATGATTGCTTTTAGGATAAAAATCCTCTCTGAAACTATAAAAAATGAAGGTAATAGACTCAAAAACCATGTTCTCAAATGATTAAGTTTAGTTAATGGGTTTAAGGGTGATCAGCAATTTATTAAGGGAGATGAGCAGCAGCTATAGTTCATTTATGATGTACTATAGTTATATTAAAAAACTAATTCAAATTTGTATTTACCTGCAGTTTGTAAGATTCTCTTTTGCAAGTGAAGTGAGAGTCAATTGCAATAAAAAGTCCTTGCACAGGAAGTGAAGAAGAAAATGAGCAAGCAAAGTCTTTGCTCTTTGAAAAATGTTTCTCCAGTCTTTCTTTTAATTGGTACGCCAAAATGCACATAGCAGGAAATGAATCACTTTGAATTCTGTAGCGCTGTGATGTTTTGGCAGAAAAAGTTGACACCTCAGAACTGTCCGAGCCCCATCGCACAAAACCAATGGAATTGCTTGCTCCAGACATGGATCCTTCTCCAATAAATTCTAATACCAACAAAAAAGAAAGATATAAACATAGTTAAGTAACAACAATACAAAGAGTTGATAGCTCATTCCTTGAACTGAGCTACTTGACTGGATTTTATAAATAAAATAATCCTATTGACCCAGAATAAAATAAGCCACTTACAAAATAAGTAAATTCAAAATATTAGATATTTTATTTAATGACAATTTTAAAAAGTGAGTTCTTACCCAAAATGTAATATTTGAATTTACTTTCACTCAGATGTATTTAGTTCATTTTAGACCGGTCAAAGAAATTTTAATTACAAAAATTATTTCAAATGGTTCACCCAGTAATGTTGGAAACCAAAATGAATGATGAAAGAAATATTCCATGAATCGAAAGAAAGGAAGTAATTTTTCTGAAGTCCGTAAGTATGTAGAAAATAATTTTATTCTCCTATGAAGACTTCACTTTTAAGAATAAAATAAGAAACAAACTTTACTTCAATATAAAAGGAAAATTTTAGATATGTGAACTCACTTAGGGATTGGATGCGTAATTCAAAGTATATGTAACAAAAGAGTTCAACACTTCTGAAAAAAACACTTATTGTTGAAGAGACTTACCAGGAAACAATTGAGCTAAACCAACTGCAGGATGTGTAGTATTGATAGTTATCTTGTATTCACCTTCTTTATTGGCAGGACAAGTTGAAACAATAAGCTTGAGAGGCAATGATGCAACATTTTGCAGAATTCGAGGAACACCACGTGCGTTAGCAATGTAAGATGTGACAACTCTTAATTTTAGGCTAGACACATCTCCAGGTTCATTTAGATAAATAAATACAGAGATTTGAGTGGTTTCACCTGTGAAATACATATTAGTGAAGACATGCAAAATCTTATCTCAATAAGACCTCTTGTTCAAACTTTTCAGATATTACTTCAAAATTCAACATTTCAAATTTTAATTTTGGAAGTAAATTATTTTAAAGACTTATTTATCAATCAATTTATCATAAGAATAAGTTTTTAGTAAAGATTTTTAAGTTAAAAATTAATTTATCATGTTATAAATGCTTCTCTGGGTAGATTATTCTTTTCATTAGAAATCATTAATTACCATTCAGAATAAATAATAGGAACAAATTATACCTGGCTACATTTTTCTCACTAAGTATACAAAGAATAACAAAACTGTAGATAGGTAAATTTAAAAAAAAAATCAGATGGACTTACATAAACTACTGATAGAATGAGACACTTGAGAGATACCCAATGGAGGTGAAACAATAAATGCCACCTGCACTTTGCTCAAAGGAGCATGTGGAGTAAGTTCCACTGAGACCCGACACATAGGAATGGAATCTCTCTCCACTTCTGACAGAGGATCTATCAGTTTGCTTGGGTATTCACAGGGTTCTACTTGATGACTCACATTTACAGTCACACCTAACTCTTTCTCTGCTGCAGTGTTTGCCAGACTGTTAGCTGAAATTAACATTTTAATAATTGCTCAATTACTTACAAATGATTGCTTGCTTATGTACGATTATTGTTTGTTTGTAATTAATGCAATGTTCTCTTATTTCCTTGGATAAAGTATTTCAATTATTTGCACCATGTAAACATCATATAATAGCCTGCACCAAACAAAAGAAAATAGAAATTCTGACCAGTGTACGTGGAAATTTTGAAAAAACAATAATTGCATGAAAATCAAGCTTAATACACAATCACTGAAAAAGAAAAAGATGGAACACATTTAAATTAATATTATTAGGATTTTCACAAAAAAAATTAATGCTGGTAATTGCTGAGTTGGTGACAGTCAACAAAGATAATTTAAGAAATTTAGTGAGAGTCTCAAGGAAAAGGAGCACAATTTTTGGTGAAATAAATACTTTGTTTTGGTCATCTCTATAATGCAATACAACATGTTAATTTTTTGTTTTGTTAATTGGCAGAAAATAAAAGATGAAATAATTTAAAGTAAAAATCAACATACTACATACAATTCTCTTTGCTGTAAGCTCTAATGATTTTCTGAAGTTGCATTAGCTCTCTTCTCGACTCTTCGTAATCAAGCGCACTGACTTCCAAAGGAGGCGGCATAAACAGAGATGGTTCAGTTCCTAGGTAACAACACTCGAGTTGTCCTGAATCAGACATCACCACTATCACTCCATGAAGCTCCTGGAGTAGGGGAGAAAAACAGGCAGTGAATGCACAATTTCCCCACACATGTATTTCACTGTTTATACTTCAAAATGAAATATTCCATTCAAATTTTTGACAAGTAATTTCTTACAGATTAAGAGAGGTCCATAAATCAATAGAAGTAATTTTAAACAAATACTTATTCGTTAGTGCAATTTTGAAGTATTAGAATAGTCTTTTAATTTAATTTGACACCAAAATATCACAGTGAAGTATTCCAAATGAATATATCATAATATACATTGGGATGCTAAATATTTAAGGAACAAGCAAGTCACAAAAACTGCCAAAAAGAACAGATTTTTATCCTTTTTTATACTAATATACAACAAAAATAAGCCAATGTAGTATGGAATATGAGATAAAAACATTAGTTCCAAAGAATTTAGAGAAGTTTGCACGTATTTGCTCATTAATGATTTGTCACAGCATTGCTTTTAAGTACCAACAGTCCCTTGTTTCTGAATTGTGTTAGTAGTATTAAATCTTTTACATTAGAAATCTTTCTTTGACAAGATTTCTTTAGCAGAGCACATGAAAGTAAATTCCTAAATTCGTTTATCAAAAT
Source organism: Laupala kohalensis (assembly GCA_002313205.1). Lineage (NCBI taxonomy): Eukaryota > Metazoa > Arthropoda > Insecta > Orthoptera > Trigonidiidae > Laupala > Laupala kohalensis. Next base: position 120,436 of record NNCF01130299.1, on the reverse strand, counting down.
TTATGACACTATTTGTGATCAGATATTAGGTATGCCCAATATGCTTCCAAAGTTTAATAAGAAAATCAACTCATCCAAATTAAAGAAATTTATGGAAGTGTATTTTTCATTATAATCTCAAAACCAAGTATAACAATTTCTAATAAAAATTTTATAATGAACATTTTTTTTTTAAATTGTTATTATAGACAAAAAATTCAAATAATATACATTATTGATAATATAAGTACAAAATTATCAATTAAATATCTAAGAAAAATAAAAGAAACATTCATGGAATGTTTTCAACAAAAAACCAACACTATTGACATGTTCCCGATCACAAAGTTATTGACTTCAAGTGAAATAGAAACTAATTTAGAGAAGTTGTAAGTGGCAAACATATAATACATGATTATATTATGAAAATTTCACAGCAAGGATTTCCTTAAGAATAATATAGTAAGCTATTAAAAAAATACTCTGACTTACATCAATGCTTATTCTTGTAATAAGCACAGGAGATATTAAAAGTTTGGCAGACCACCTTAAAGTAGTCTGCTCATAAACCATAACCATATCAGTATCGGTGACAACCAGTATCATTAATTTTCCATCAGGTTCTGAAAGTAGAAAATACATAATAAGAGGCCACAAAAATAAAATAAATAAATAACAAAATTATATTATATTGATTAAGTTCAGAAGTACCATACCAACAATGTAGCAGTGTAGACAACATGGTCTATACTCTAATCTTTTCATAAATTTTAGAGTTCCATTATCTCTTAAGCAGTACAAATTTTTTTCTCCTAGGATAACAACATCTGAATGTGAGGGCCACACAATACTTTTCATATCCAAAGTTCCTTCACCGAGATTGTAGGTCCAATCAGCAATAAGTTTTCTACCAGATGATGCCTCTTGATCAGAAGCACCAGATTCTGCCAGAACTTGATATCTATAAGAAAATTTAGTTTCACTAATAATATGACCAACTCTTATTGATCAACACAAATAAAAAAGTATTTAATTCACAATACAAATAAAAAAGTATTTAATTCACAATTCATTATTTCTTTCTGCCCTCAAAAAGCACAGAGACTCTAAACTACAGTAGAATGTAACTAGCTTGACAATATGGACTGAAAGGATATCGACTTCAGAGTTGATCGAATAATCCACAGCTAGATATTAATAAACAGAATTCAAAAGTTGCATATTTCACATAAATTGCAAATTAAAGTTAATGTTAAGAAAAATAAACAAAAATTTTCACCTAAATTTTGTACAGTTTAATGTCATAATATTAGTAGGATTGAAGATGAAAATATTGTCAATATGTTTAATATTGTATTTGCATTCAGGCTACATCCAGAGCTCTATTTTAATTTTTTGTAGCTCATGGCCATTATTAATAGCCTGCTGAAAATCAATAAATACAGAATTAAGATTTCCAGAAATATCACACACATGAATGAGATTAATAACAAATTTTTAACTTGAAATATAAAATAAAATGTAGTTTTCAGTTTTAGTTACTTAAATTTAATAAAATAGAATGGTAAATAGTCAAAGAAAATTATAATGAAAATATTATTAAATCATTATTTTGATAGAAGAAGATTTTTATTTGTGTATTTTTAAGTGTGAAAAAAGTCTTTAAAAGTTGATAATTTAAAAATATAATTATGACAGTAAAAATGTTTATAACAGCACAACTATAAAGACAATAACAGAAAAATTCATAACTCAAATTTTCCTTTCTTTTCTTCTGGTTATTTACAAATTTAAAAATAGATAGAAAAAAATTAATATCTATATGTGTATAACAAATTTCCATTATCATAGGTTTGTATGTATACGTAATAAATTTCAAATATTTTGAGACAAGGTAGGGAGGGAAAAAAAGATGGTCTAGTTGACCCAAGCATAATCATTTTTTGTGGGGCTTTACGGCTTGTCGACATCGAGGTCATTACGTTAAAATTCAGTACAGGTAGGGAAAATGCAGTTACGCACTAAGGAGAGCCAACATGACTTTCCCCGCGAGTGGGACTCGCCTAATGATTCAACCATACCCACTAAAATCCCTCCTGAATTACAACATATCAAAACATATATCATTACATCAAAACATTACAAAGAGGAAAATGAAACATACCCTAGCCCTCGCAACCTACTAGTGTCAGGATCAAAAAGAACAAGAGGTGACCAAGGAAGGTCAGGAAAGAGAAAGGAAGGAGTCTAGCACAAGTAAGTGGAAGTAATGCCAGACTCAGCTCGGAGCCCAGTGTTTGCCAAACACATACTTACTAGATGTAAGTCCCCTGGGGGGCCCAAGCATAAATATTGCACTGGCTAAACCTAGTGCATTTTTATTAAACTGCTCAGAACAAATATTCTGTAGGTTCTACCACAGATTTGAAAAGCTTGTTACAACCTTGAGACAATATTGTGAGAAAATAATGTTTATTAGAGAAGAGATTCCACAAAATCAATGGTATGTAATATACGACTCTCCCAATGGGAATAGAGGCCAAGCAATTTTCAAAATTTAATGTTTATAGATATAAAAGAAACACAGAAAAAGAAAAAAGTAGAAATCAGAGAAAAAACATCTCAAATTACCATATTTGATGCAGGGAGCAGAAAGGGAAAAAGGAAAAACAAAAGAAATCCCAGGAGTCACAGCCTTGTCAAATTACATCAGCTGTTGATTAATGGATGTCAAGATTGTAGGGTTGTACTGTATTCATTAAACAAATAAATATTATGGACATTGCAGTCATGAGGCAATCTCTTTCATTGAACCACATTTTTTGATGGAGGTATAATCTGAGAGATGAAGATTGCTGGGGATGGTACTAAAACCTAGAAAAGGTGAAGAAAATCAGAAGAAAACCTCACCAATTCGGTAGAAAGGTGGGATGAAATCTGCACTCTTGTACTTAGCTTTCTCTCTCTATCTTAGAACTCTCTTTCAGTTGGGATGGACTAAATCATATCATATTAAATAAAAAAAGGAGGTTAAAGAGCAGATAGGAGATTTATGCCTAACAACTTCAATTAAATCTTTTGTTTTCATAGTACTTCTTGACATCCACAGATAAAACATATTTAGTGGTTAAAAAATGAAAGATATTTTAAATAGACTCAGAACATACCAACATTCAAAGTAAAACAGATGGTCATACCTGTAGCACTCCACATGCCAATTTGAAGACACAGTAATGAAGGCATCATTATGTGGTAAAAATGCAAGAGGTCCAGGTAAGAGAAACGCAGGAAGAAAACGTACAAAAGTAAAGGTCTCTTGTTCAAAAAAGGAAAGTGCTCCATCCAGCGACTGAACACATATGAAGTCTCGGCTTGATACTCCTCCAAATGGTCCCAGTAACATAGAGAAAGCTGAACGCCTCAGATTATGTTCATATGCCAAAACGAGATGGTTCTGGTCTCCTGTTTAATCCAAGAAGAAAAAAATAAGTAATTATATTCAGTTAATTGATATGAAGCATATCAAAGAAGAAAACCCAACCATGCTCAGTAGCGCCACGCTGAGACATGTAGTTAAAAACCGCAACACTTCTTGGATGTAAGACACATATCTGGGTATTTTGGGAGCCCCTAAATAATTATTAGAATGTTTTAAATAAATTTCTATATCCTTAACCACAAAATCTATATAAATGAAGAAGGGTTTTTAACTTTTAAATACATATTCTGTATTTGTCTCCATTGTAACTGTTCATTTTTCAGAAACAAATAAAACCATGTAAAGAAATTGATTTAGTAAGGTGTTAAAATTCCATAATTATTACAGGCATAAAAAATTACTCAAATGAAATACATTTCAATTGTTGATAAGATGTCTCTGATTAATTTGAGTATCAAGAACTAGAAAATCAGGGTACAGAAATGATGAAACAAGGAAACAAATAAAGAAATATGTTTGTTTAAACATTCATTGATTTTCAAAACTTTAAAATAAAATACAAAGAAAACTATCAAACTCACGATACAAGTTTTCCACATGAAACTTGTAAGATTGGTTGCTTGAATTGTATTTCCAAAAGTAGATCAGTTGGCCTGTAACCAATATGTGCCCCTTCTTCAGTTCTTTTGTATGAGGGTTCATAAATTCGTAAATATCCATTGTGACTTCCTACTATAATCTTATCATTAACACCACCAATTTTTGCAACTGTGATACATTTATGATCAAATGATTCATCAGCACCACAATGAGTCTCCCACAACTCACGAACTTTAAATAGAGACATTTTAAAATACTTTAAATATCAATTTTTTATATTGACAGTTGTATAGGAAAAGAACATATGAAGCATTATGTATAATATATAATTAAATCTTTTTGGGGCAATATGTCATACACCATACTGCGTAGAGCTGCAAATCATCAAAACACAGAACTGAGGAGAAAGTGTAACTTAATTTCCAAAGTGATTCATTTTCAATGTGTGTTGACGTGCAACTTCGAATACACACTTTAGTTTTCAAAACCGTGCAAATTTTACTCCGGAATGTCAGTTTATCAGGTGTGCGATACTACCAACCGTCCGCGGAAAATTTCCCGGAATTAAAGGAAAGTTTAAGATTTTTTGTATTTTTGAAATTTTGGAATTCAGAGAATAGTATACAGAGAGAAAAGTTGTGGATATTTCGTAGTGGTGGTTGTTTGTGTGGCAAAACAGAGTTATTCACATCACAGAGTGCAATATTTCGATTAAACCACAAATTTAATGTCGGTTTATAGCCTGTGTCATCGACCACCGTCGACATTCATCTATCTTACAGGCTCTTGAGCTAGTGCTGAACTCGCTGTTGTGGCAACTGGTGTGTACGGTTTAGCGTGACTCGCTACTTCTGATGTAAAATTTATTGAGGTTAAGAAGTAAATAAAGTGTTATTGATCAGCTATCAATATGTCTGAAGTGAAGAAAACCGATTCCAAGCCTCTGAAAGGAGAGAAGAAACCAGAAGAAGAATCATCTGATCTCTCGGAGGCGGACAAACAATTGCAAGAAGAACTAAATATGCTGGTAGAAAGATTGCAGGAAGACAATGAAAAATTGTATCTCCCTGCATTGGAAAGTTTGCGGAACCAAATTCGCGCCTCAACTACTTCTATGACCAGTGTACCTAAACCCTTGAAGTTTATGAGACCTCATTATGACACAATGAAAGATGTCTTCAAGAAGATACGAGACCCCAAAACGAAAGAATTTTGCGCTGATGTTATATCTGTACTCGCAATGACGATGAGTGATAGTCGTGATTGCTTGAAATATCGTTTAGTTGGTTCTCAATGTGATATTGGGGATTGGGGCCATGAATATGTGAGGCACTTGGCTGCTGAAATAGCTGCTGAGTGGGGAGATGTAAGTACAGATAATGTGCAACTGCGAGAACAACTAGTGAAATTGGCATCCCAGATTGTCCCATATCACATGGCTCACAATGCAGAAGCTGAAGCTTGTGACTTACTCATGGAAATTGAAAGACTTGATCTTTTAGAGCAGTACGTTGACGAGAGTGCTTATCCGCGAGTTTGTTTGTACCTAACAAGTTGTGTACCGTACGTTCCTGATCCTGAAAATACTACATTATTGCAAGTAGCTCTACGGTTATTTAAGAGATTTGACCAATATCCTCAAGCCCTGCGTCTTGCTATGCAACTTAATGACAAGGAGTTAATCAAAGAAATTTTTACTTCTTGTAAAGATTTGTCGATTCAAAAACAATTAGCCTTCATGTTGGGTCGACAGCAAATATTTTTTGAACTTAATGAAAACATACCAGAAAATGATGATCTTGTAGAAATCATGTCTAATTCTCATTTGAATAATCATTTCCTCAATTTGGCTCGTGAACTTGATATTATGGAACCAAAAACTCCAGAAGATGTGTATAAGTCTCATTTGGAAAACTCTCGCCCTCCATTTGGAGGTGGCCAAGTGGATTCAGCAAGACAAAATTTAGCTGCTAGCTTTGTCAATGGTTTTGTGAATGCAGCATTTGGTCAAGATAAGCTTTTGATGGAAGATGGTAACAAATGGTTATATAAAAATAAGGAGCATGGAATGCTTAGTGCTACAGCGTCTCTTGGATTGGTGTTATTGTGGGACGTGGATGGTGGTTTAACTCCAATTGATAAGTACTTGTATTCCTCAGAAGATTACATAAAATCTGGAGCGTTATTAGCTTGTGGAATAGTCAATTGTGGAGTGAGAAATGAGTGTGATCCTGCTCTCGCATTATTATCAGATTATGTTCTCCACAACAGCAATGTTATGCGACTGGGAGCTATCCTTGGTTTAGGATTGGCCTACGCTGGATCAAATCGTGAAGCAGTACTCAGTCTTCTTACTCCTGTGCTAAGTGATAGCAAGTCAAGTATGGAAGTCATTGGAATGGCTGGTTTAGCATGTGGTATGATTGCTGTTGGTTCTTGCAATCCAGATGTAACTAACACAATTTTGCAAACTCTCATGGAAAAGTCTGAGTCTGATTTGCATGAGACTTACGCACGATTTCTCCCTCTCGGTCTTGGACTGTGTTATCTTGGACATCAAGAGGCTGTTGAAGCTATTATTGCTGCTCTAGAAGTGATACCAGAACCTTTCAGATCCATGTCTATGACCATGGTGGAAGTGTGTGCTTATGCTGGAACAGGTAATGTTCTTAAGATTCAACATTTGTTGCATATTTGTAGTGAGCATTACGATGCACCTGAAAAAGACAGCAAAAAAGATGATAAGAAAGATCAGAAAGATGACAAAAAAGATGAAAAGGACCTTTCGTCAAGGCAAGCTGTTGCTGTACTGGGTATTGCGTTGATTGCGATGGGAGAAGAAATTGGTTCAGAAATGGCATTCAGAAGTTTTGGACATTTGTTGAGGTACTGTGAACCTGCAATCCGAAGATCTGTTCCTTTGGCGCTTGGCTTAATATCAGTTTCTAACCCCAAGCTCAATATCTTGGAAACCCTGAGTAAATTTTCACATGACAGTGATTCAGAAGTAGCTCATAATGCAATTTTTGCTATGGGTTTGGTTGGTGCTGGAACCAATAATGCAAGGTTAAGTGCTATGTTGCGTCAGCTTGCACAATTTCATGCTAAAGATCCAAACAACCTGTTCATGGTTCGAATAGCTCAAGGGTTAACTCATTTGGGTAAGGGTACTCTTACTCTGTGTCCGTACCACAGTGATCGCCAGTTACTAAGTCCTGTTGCTTTGGCAGGTCTATTGGCTACTCTAGTGGGATTTCTAGATGTGAAAAATATTATTTTAGGTCGCTCTCACTACTTGTTGTTTACTCTAGCGGCCGCCATGCAACCTCGCATGCTGGTCACTTTCGATGAGGAATTAAACCCGCTTGCTGTTCCTGTGCGAGTTGGTATGGCAGTGGATATTGTAGGACAAGCTGGCAAGCCAAAAACCATAACTGGTTTCCAGACACACACAACACCCGTCCTCCTTGCATTTGGCGAACGAGCAGAATTGGCTACAGAAGAATACACTCCCCTTACACCAATTATGGAAGGTTTCGTCATACTTCGGAAAAATCCTGAAATAATTGCTACTTCTTAATTGCTTTTCTTGTCTGTATTTTGGTACTTTGTATTAAGTGTTTGTTTAATGATAGTGAAGCTAAGCTGTGGACTAACTAGTTAAGATTTATAAATTATGTTTTATGAAAAGTTCGATGCTTGAATAAATGTGTCTTCTATAAAAACTAGCCTTCTTTTTAATTCACCCAGAATTTTTTTTTACTCTGAAGTGAATATATTCTGATTTCTACTGAATGTGACAAATGTTAAATTAATTATAGAGTGAGAAATATTGTGATGAGAAATTTGATTTTTAATGCAGTTTAATATATTCATATGAGTAACAAAAATATTTTTATTTTGTGTTGAGTAAAGTGAAGTACTCATTTGAGTATCATAAAGAATATCAATAGCTTCATTCATTTTAATTATTTCATTTACATTTTGTCATTTTTTGAGTTTTGTGAAACTTTTTCTGACATTTGCTCTTATCCTGTGAATGAAGGATAAATATTCTTGATTGTGTTGACAGCTTTCACAATGTTTATTAAGTGAACTGGTGAGAATCAGAGTGGTCTGAGTCAATGTTTCCTCGATTAGAGATTTTTAAGGTTTTATTAGACTATAAAAAAATCCCATTACACAGTAAAACAAAAAAACTGACTATGTACTAAAATCCCTCTTTAACATTAAGCTTTATAAAACTAATATTAAGAAAAAAAATATACACAGCCTAAATGACTTGCACTACTACCAATCTCAATAGAACTAACACTTAAATAAAGATTTTAACTGGACTTTTTTAATCCTCCAGACACAAAACTTGGCAGAAAGTTAGATTTCGGGGTCACTTTAAAGGGAAAAAAAAGGGACATTCCAGTGGACCCGGGGGGGAGGAGGGGTCAAAAGAGGCTGCAAAGCTTATTTTGTAAATATCTAAAAAACTACGCAAGATATCAAAGAAAGTCTAAAGTAAAAGGAGTAGCTGACAAAATTTGCAACAAAGTTGATTATAAGTAATTTTTTCGTCAGACGCACAAAAACCGAGATGAGCACTCAAAGTTGAGACCTTTTTTCGCTATTCTCGTTTAAGGCATTTTTGCAAAAATATGAGAAAATAGCATTTTTTAAAATTTAGACTGATTTTTGTGCAGTAAATAGTGCTAAATATGGGTATGTAAGTATTTGTACATGTACTACCGTGTATTTGAATGTAATTTTTTGCTTGTATGTCTTTATGCACACAGATAACGAAAACAATATGGGCTCTAATAACCTTGTTGTTGACAAGCCCCACAAAAAAAACGTGCGTTTTTGAAGAGTTTTTAGCAGTATTTATGAATATACACTCGTATATGTGCAAATATTTATAGGAATATATTCATACATGTATATTATACTTGTCTAAATCCAAAAATGCACATACGTACTTATAATTAGTCAGCATAGAAATGTAAATGTGCTAAAATAAAACTCATTATTTTCACAAAAGATTTTTTTTCGAATACTTTTTCCTTTAAATTTAACATTTTTGTGCATTTACTGCCTTATATCAATATATCATCTGACATAAAATGTACTAAAAAATGTGTTTGCATACTGCTACTGATGTTCCTTGATTTGACTTTTAAGCAGTATTTATTTGCCTCACCCCTTAAAATTTAATCCTCTTTACATGGCATCTGTGTTTAATATCATTTCCATTTAAGGCAAAACACTTATATTTGCAGTTTAAAGCAATCAAATTCCAGAAAGATTGAGAGCTGAATTGTCACTCTTTGGTTCTTACTTTTTCATAGTGCACCATTTTAAAGTTACAGTTGACATCTGAGAATGTTTTCTTTGCAGTTGTAAGGCTATTTATTTGTATATGTCTCTCCCTAGAATTCCTCAGGTTTTTAGCAATGCTTTTTTATGGCATTCAGGTTTCCTGAGCCTTTTTCTAGTTTTAACTTTATAATGTGGATCAATGAAACCATAATTTTCATCGGACTGAGCATTTGAGACTGGCATACTAGAATGTAATCTATTTCTTCTTACCATAAGGTCAAGTCTTTATTCAAAAGGCATAAGCCTGTCATCAGTGTTGTAGTCTGGATTCCTATCTTCATTGCCGTTTGATTCAACAAAGTTAGATTCACTGGGAAGTTGTAACCAATTATAAGTTTTCTGCTTAGACCTACTCATTTTTATAGTTACTGAATGACACCTGGATTTATAAGCATAACTTTTCACAATAAACATAAATGTTTAAAAAAATATAAAACAGTATTTTAACTAAAAAAACATGTCAATCCATAAATAAGGATCACATCAAAATATCAATAGAAGTATTTTTCTGACTTTTCAGTTCTAAAAACAAGAATACCTCAGTTTCATATCTATTTACTGTGACAATGTTAAATATGTAGGACTTCTTACCACCATTAGTGTGTCATAAACCAAATTATAGCTCTAAAACTACTACTGATCATGTTTGCATCAACATAAATTCATCGACTGACTTATGCCACTCTCATTCTAAACATCTTGGCAGTTTTGTTTTGGATGAGAAAGATGTGGGGTTCCCAGCTGCCACTGGGTGTACCACTGACTTACTTCACCCTAAAACTAAACAGAATAATGCATAACTGCTAAATATCGACTTAACTCAATTTTTTAATATTTTTGTACTTACACCACTCTGATTCTCACCAGCTCCAGTATGATTGTTGAATTACGAGTTTCATTACATTTTAGTCACAAAAATTATTATCAAAGTCAAACTGTCTCTTGTGCAAAGGGTGCACAGATGAGTTTTGCAGCAATTTGAGACAACACATTTTAATATATACAATACAAGGGGAAGAAACAATTGATGAAAACTAATAATAGCGAAACAAGTAAATAACATGCAAAATGCCAGAATACATATTTAAGGGAAGGCACCCATGAAAATTGAATTTCCCACAGTTTCTTCTTTTGTTTAACATCAAAATTTGACTACATTACAAACCCATTGAAGGTTACAGTTTCCTCAAATGTTATTTCGTTCAATTGATGATTTATCTGTCAAGAAAGCAGTCTCAAATTGTGTATGACCACCTAGAGGATAATAAACTAATTAACTCTTTTGAAGCAAGCAAGAGATCTTCCCATCAATTTCAATCAAGGGTTCTGAGGCAGAGGTGGATTAAACATTTCTGTATCCCAAGTCAAATCATGACTAGTGCCTCTCTAAAATAAGGACAAAAATAGTGGACTGCTTCTTATATTGTCTACAGAATATCGACAAATTTATATTCAATTGAATACGAACAGTTATTTAACTAATAAATACTACTACAAAATGTAATTGAAACATGGAAGTTACCTTTTAATTGTGAGATTAAAATGAAAAAAATTAGAAATAACATTTCCAGTAATAACTTGGAGTGTACGGTAATGAGTTTTAGAACATTGAAAACTTATTAATTATAAACTTGACATGGTAATTTTGTTCTTAAACTATAGTTTAATTCATGTGATCAAGAAAACTATAGTTTCTAAAAAATTTGGGAAATCTGGGATGATAAGGGTAAGTGACTCTATAGCTACCTATTATGAACAAAATGTTGAAGTTTATAGTTTAAAAAATTAATATATTCAGAATTTATTCTGGATCGGTTCTTGGTGTGAAAACTTAACTGACCTGCTTAATAATTTTGATATATCATTAGAAAGTAGAATGTTAGAGACAATGAATTAATATGACTTTGGATAAATACATGTTGTTGGGATTGGATAAATAAAGATAAATCCGGTAAATATAAGTAATTAGGATTGTATGTTTAATGAAATGAGAAATTATATTGGTTTCTATATTCCTTGTAAGTGACTTAGATTTCAACCCAACAGTTTCAGAGTTCCATAGCATTCTCGTATTTAAATTTTTTATAATTAGTCAGTTTCTATGCTTTTTTTTAGAAAATTTCTGAATTCATAAGGTACTAAAAAGTATGTAAGCAAGTTACAATTAAACAATCACAAGATATACGTTATGAGAGATATGCATAATTTCAATTTATTAGCAAAAAAAGTGAAACTGTTGAAAACTGCATATGGACACATGGAGGACAATATGCCACCTATGTACATTAGTTTCAGATATGTCTTGAATTTTCTTTATGTCATGAGAGTATAACATAATATTTTGTTCTAAAACAATTCCCTCAGTAGCAAGAGTGGGTAGAACACAACATGTATGACCCTGTAAGAAAATCAAGACCTCCACTTGTGGAAATAAAACATTTGAAAAAAAACTGAACAACCATTAAATTTTATATTATTAATAATATGAATTTGTGGCAGAGTATGAAACAACTTGATACAGTGTTGAATATGACACTTTTAATTTTTTAAGCAAGTATCACTGATATGATTAATAGTAATCAACACATGTTAATGGGTATAAAGCTACAAGTTTCATGAAATAGATATAAAACAAGAAAACAATGACTTCATAACATTATAATTTTTTTTCAACCTCTCTATCAAGCTTGCATTCTCAAATTTTATGTATCACACTAATTAAATCCATTACAGAATCAACTTTTGTTTCAATTGGTAGTCAACCTACACTTCTCAGTCTACTTTGACCCATTTGTGATCTTTGGTACTTTTTAATTGTTTGCAATTTACTAAAAGATTTTTTGACACATGCCACTGTGACAGGAAAAGTTGAAGACAAGACAACAAGATGAAATAAATTTTAAGGACCCCATTGCTTAGTTATCCATTCAAAAAATTCTGTTTGACATTTTACTATTTCTTTTTCAAACAAGAGTGAATAGATGTTATTATTACTGAATATTAAATAAATGAATTCATTCTTGTAAAAGTAGTCTTCATTATAAAATTGAGATAATTCTAAGATCAAAAAAAAAAGGATGTAATCAAAAATATTTCTGTTCTTATCGTGTCCTGAGGGTAGACTTACTTAAAAAGAAAAATTCTATAAATAAAATTAATTAATATGATTATGATTCCCTTAGAAAAGAAATTAATCAGGCCCAGGCTCTCCCATCATAAATATCGTAAAACATTATTATTATATTAAAATAATAAACATACTGAACTTTTCTTTTAGTATTGTATTAAGTTCATATAATAATATTTATAAAAACATTTAAAAAATTATCTCTGAAGTCAAACACTCAAGATTATGTAAATGGAAGTAATTGGTTTTGTAAATTAGTAAATTTACTGTCCCTTTCATTATCTTATTTCACAGTGATGTGTCTATTTAAAGACATATCCTATCTGGTGACTTCATCTCATATGAAGATAAACTTTACTGCCATTTGAAAACCTCTTTAAAGTTATGTATTTATTACTATAAATTTATAAATTTATTGTCGAAAAACAGTACAGACTGCGTATGACCACATGGAGGACAACAAACTAATTTACTCTCCGGAAGCAAGCAAGGGACCATCCCATCAATTCCGATCAAGGGCCCTAAGGCAGAGGCGGATTCAAAAATTTCAGCAAAAGTTCCTAGATAAGATAAAAAGTTAGCTGCGAGTTATAATACATATATAATGTCAATATGTTTATAATTTAATGCAAATATGTTTGTAAATTTACATGTACAACTATTTTAGATTCTTCTCATGATTTTTCTGAAATTAACATTTAGAAAGTGAATTTAGCTCACAGAAAGAAAAAAAGTTGTTTACAAAATGTTTACAAATAATTTATTTTAAGACAACATTTAGCAATCTTCCGTCAATTCCTCAGTAGGAGCCGATCCACCAACATGGTAATGATGCACCCTTGCACTGCCAGAGGAACTCTGGCTGTGCCCAAGTTTCTCGTCCAATGTTTAGAAAAAGGAACGTGAAGTGCTCAACACCACCAAATCATACCACTGTACACTAACTAGAAACAAGGATCACTGAACAGTCCTGAAAACATTGTCTCCAAGTACAAATCAATATCAACGGACATGACTTCAAGATTATAATTGAACAAAACTCGTTTACAAATCTAATAATCATGCTAATGAAAATGATTTCTTCCTACTTTCATTATAGGACAACGAGAGGTCTTAGTAATGAATGAAGTTTAAAAGTTCATAGGGCACGATTCTCAGTAAGATTTACTAGGATTATTATTTGCGTAATTAAGATCCAGTATTGAACATGCAGTAGTCGCTAATTTGGAACATTTTATTAATTTAATAAGTGAGTGAGCAAATGACTGTTTCATTTGGTTCGTATGAAATTTATTTAATCATTAGTTTGTTAAGATTCTGGCGATAAAGAAGTCATTTTGGAGTTCCTCAAAACCACAAGCCTGCAATGAGCTGCACTATGCTTGTTACGCCACGGAATTCGTTATACTTTTGAGTTGTTTATTTGTATAATATAAAAAAAATTAAAGTTTCTTAAAACACAGATATTAAATAAACTTATTTTTGGAAATCTACTCAGTAATAATACATTCCATTATTCCTAGGAGGAACATAGGGAACCAACAATTGCTTTCCAGTGAACTCTGTTGCTTGCATCAACTTCCATTCATTTAATAGTTTTTCCATATTCTTTTTCAACTGATCTCCATGTGTTGCGTTGTCTACATGGTTTGGATCCTTGCGGGTTCCATTCCAAAGCATTGGGGGGATTTCATCCAGTCTTTTTCTCAGGGTATGTCCAATCCTGTTGAATTTCCTCCTTTTGATTTGGGTGTTCACACCCATTTGTTTTGTTTTTCTCCACAGTTCTTCATTGCTGATTGTGATGTGCCACCAGATTTTCAACCTATTAATGAATGTCTGTTATTTCTTTTTGATTTCCACTGAGACTACCCACGTTTCACATCCATAAATCATGCATTAAAAATTTTTATTTTTGTGTTAATGCTAATAATTGTTGCTTGCCAGACATTTCTAAGTTTGGAAAAGGCACGTCGGGCTTAACTAGTATTTGCCTTATGTTAAAAAAAAAAAACTTTTGAGGCGGCGAAAGAAATTGTCTCGAAACAAGTAGTTTAGATGGTACTGAGATCCCACAAATAAATAAATAAATTTATTGTCAAAAAACAGTACAAACTGCGTATGACCACGTGGAGGGAAAAAAAACTAATT
>NNCF01130299.1:92192-105227 GCA_002313205.1 Laupala kohalensis | reverse complement strand
TGAGATTTACAAATTATCCGAACTATCCTCTTCTGAATTCTGAAAGTTTGAATACTCTGACCGGAATTACCCCAGAAGATAATGCCGTAAATGTAAATTTGATAAATTGTCATTTTTTGTTGCAATTCAAGGTGTCTCAGGGAAGATGTGTGAATTTATGTTGCAGTTGTCGGTTCCAAAAAGTAAAATTAAAATCGAGAAACAAGATACCACTTACTATGCAATATTCAAATTCTCAAAACTCTTCAGTTTCCAACAAAAATACAGGCAAAATTTGTGTGTTATAACTATGTTTAGTTGGTTTTTAACCTTAACATACTAAACAAAGGATGTCTTGGCATTTAAGATAAAATGTGGTCAAGGAGATCAATATTTTGTTCTTGAAAATATTGTATATTCCTTTTTATGAAAACCTATTACTACTTTCCATCTCTTTCCAAGATCCCTAACTTAGATCTATTGGTATTTACTATGTTGTATTGTATCTTTATAACCTAAAAAAAAATATTTTGAAACAAAAATTAGCATATATACATGCTGTCATTGAGACCAGTGGCAATGTAACAAAATACTTCATGTCAAATATCAGTCCTACCTATAATTTTCATCATTTCAACTATGATATCTGTTTTGTGGATACCCTTCACTTATTCAACTATGTAAATCAATTCAACAGCTGAAGTTACTTTGAACCTAATACGCCTATTAATTTTCAGATATTTGGTCTTGCCCTTCCATCTTACTGAGTACTAAATGGGAGGAATCAATTGGGAAAGAAATATTGGGTTTCCAAAGATGGGAAGTCAGTGGTGAGAAAGAGGATTGATAAATTAACAAAGGATATTAAAACACATGTAATTAAAACAAAATATTTTATCAAACACATATTTATAGATTACAAATTCACTTAAAAACATCAGAGAATATTCTAAACAACATGAATGCAAGTTATTTATTTCTTATATTCCCTCAAATATAAATATTATGAAAATTTGGATGAGTAAGACGATGTACATTACTATACTTATCACCTACTTTTTAATATTGAACAACTCTCTGGCTTTGTTGTAGATTTGACAGTTCACATAATACTAATATATTACCTATTCTACACCAAAGAGACACTGACAAAAATCAAATAATGAAAGTTGGCAAATAATTGTACCCATAAAATGCAAACAGTACATATTCTTCTCAACGACTAGCAGCTACTACTCAAATATGACTGAATCAAGTACACAGCGCTTTGAAACAGATTAACATTATTATAATGTCGCATAATAATTCAATGAATTTCATTTACTTACAATTATCATTTGTGAGCGTTTTCATACTTTTATCATAAACTTTGTATAAATTGAGATTAACCAAAATCAATGTCAAAATTCAAAACCACTTTCATTTTTACTAAATATAAATTTAAAATAAGCTATGTTGGATTAGTTTTTAAGAGTTCAATAAAATGGACGTACATTCACATTTTCAAAATGATATTTAATATCAAAAACCATCAGACATCGTAGCAACAGACAAATGGAAAATACTAATAGTGAGATTCTTTATACTGTTCTTATTCATTGCTCTCAACTTGAATATTACTTCAAAACAAAATTCAGCTAATAATTACATCAAAATTATTGAGGAAGCTCTATGAAAGTCGTTTTACATGCTTTCAAAAACAGTCAAGAGAGGTCAGCTGTGAATGATTCTTTACTAACTGGCTTACTACAAATACATCTATTCTTAATTTACTTGTGACAAAGGAAATGAACGTAACAACAAACCCCATTATAATAACAAATTTGCTCTCTTGGCCACAGTGCAATAGAAAATAAATAACAGAATAAATTGCCTCCAAGATACAAATTTGTCTTATCAGACCCAATAAAAATACTGAGTCACAATGTAAATAAAATGATGATCATCTCGTTCTTTGGCAAATGTTGAAATGTTCCTGGCTTTTTAGTTAAAACCATGTCATATCTAATGAGCATTTTTGAACATTCCACCAGCTAAGCTATATCTTTCATCAATCAAGGGTTGTCTTCAGGAATATTTTCAAGTTTTCCTACAAAAGTAAAATACAATTTTCAAACAAATTTTCAAAAAATTAATTCAATTACACTATATGTTACATACTTGTCAACAGAATTTAATCTCATAACAGGAACTGTTGGCTTTACATTCTGAAACAAAGGAAGCTTTACATAGAACAATAAGATAATACTCTTTATGATATTATTGGATTGTTGAAGTCTAACAGCTTGAGATAACTTGCCTTGGCCTTCAACTGGTTTGATCCCGGTGGAAGGGCTGTATCAGTAACATGTTGATGTGGAAGTTCATATGTAAAATTGGCATTGGCGAGTTTCATACAATCTTCAAGAGTTCTAATAAAAGTATCACAGGTAGCTCCCAATAAAGAAGTAGCTTCATCCAGCTTCTGAACGAAAAGAACAAATTATCATACACACAAATTTTTAAATAAAAAATTGGAAGAATTTTATCAATGCAAATTCTGTTTAAAAGAATATTCATTAGCAAAACTATAATGCAGAGTCAGAACAGAACTAAAACTAAGCATGACTAACAGAAGCAAAGAGAATTTAATCAATTAGTTCAAATTGTTCAAGGAAAGGGACCCAATGGGTCTACAGATATTAAGTTCAGATCAGAATAGACAGCCAGTGATGATCGTTTTCTTCAGGAGAGTAAAATCGCAAACTATCCTCTAAATGGTCATTGGCAGTTTTTAATTGCATTTTTAATAATACAATAAGTAATCATAAAAAATTAACAGAATTAGTATGCATTGAAAACCAAGAATTATACTTCCATAAATAATGAAAGAGGGGAAGTGAAAATGACTTCAATAAAATGGTGTATAGTCAATAAATTATTGCCAAACAAGATATAATAACCACACACCGGACAAGCTACTTCACAAATTGAAGGGTGATTAAATTTAATTGCTCGGAACTCCACTTTAGTAGTACTTTAGATGAATGCTCCTGAAGTAATTTGCAATGCCAAATATAATTCAACAATTTTTATCATTAATTTTTTTGTTTTAAAGAGACGGTTGAAAAATCATATTTTTAACTATAACTGGGAATTAGTTAATTAGTCATTATTAGATATACATTTTCAGAATTAACACAATCATTAATAATATTGTTAACATTGCAGGGAGGTCATCAAATTTTCTTTTAAAGTCAAACATTTTTGGTAATCTGTGATTTATGTTTAAGAATATTTTAATAAATCTGTATCAAAGAGCATTCACACAACAATTTAAATGAGAAAGATCACCATTTCTAATATTTTTTTAAAAATGGTTTCTTAAAAATAAATACAATGGAAAAACAGAGATAAAATTTTGTTCATCAGTTCTACATCAACACAACTAGAACATTAACACAAAAAATTATAAACCCTAGTAGCAATTATATTTGGAGAAATTTTTGAACACATTACAATGAGTATTGAAGTTATTCTTCAATTCAGTGCACAATGAAAATGCAATTCAGAGAGCATACGAGTTATTCTTGAATACACAAATCAAAAAATTTAAATAAGAACGAAAGTCAATGGTGCAAGGTTGTATCAACTGCATTTTTCATATAAAAGTTCTGACTATTATTTTCATACATTTTTCACCAAGGTTATCTTTAGGGTGAGCAGTATCTTACAGCATAGAAAAATTGAAACATTACAGTAAATGCAAAGAAAAGAAAATATTAGCTGCTCAATTCTTTGACCCTACTTTCAACACACTAATCAATTGTTAACAAAAATCTTACTTGTGGCTCTGGTCCTCCCTCCTGCAATGCAGCTGTCTTAACAACATGTACTTGTTGCATCAACAGATCACAGTACAGACGTAATTCTGACTTTTTTGACTTCAAAGTGTCAGGATTTGTTTCTGAAAAGAGTGAAAATTGACAAAACCCATTACAGAATAGTGTGTTAAAATGATACAACACAATAAGTCAGAGTAATACTTTTTTTATAAATACCAGAGTCTTTCCGATTTCGTGTTGTCACACATGCTTTTGCACTACCCAGTGCAACAAGCCATTGCTGTCTTTCTTGAGAAGTGGCTGCACGAAGGTAAATATGTTGTTCACCAGGAATGACAATATCCATTCTTGTATTATCAACAGGATGCACTACAAATACGTTAGAGTGTAATAATAGTCACCCTTCAACAACCAACAGAATAAGTCTCATTACATACCTATAATTTCACAAGCTGATACTTTTAAAGATCCTTTGCATCCTTGATTTACTTCTTCCTGGGATTTATAGTATGCTAAAATTCCATCGTCCAGAATAAACCATCGAGTCTGCCACCCTATATGAAGGAAATATAGGCAAAAAATATTGTTTATGTACAATATTAATTTAAAAAAATGTCATAATGATACAAAGTATACTCACCACTCCAATAATTGGTCCATTTCCAGAGAACTCCTTCCATGTCATGTAATATTACCCCAAATGCATTTCAGCGATAATTACATTTCCTCAATTATTATTATCACTATTATGTCGGTTCAGTGCTTGACACGATTCCGCTATCGCAACTAATAAATCAAAACGAATTTTAATTGCAAAACTGATTACTTAACTTTTAATTGTTGAAGATTAATGAAATGCGTAATCAATTTGGCATCAATGAGCAATTTAATACACGTAACTCACACACGGGCACCATTTCAAACCATATCGCCAAGAGGTGGCTGTGAGTTACAGCCAGCTTCAGCATGACAGTTGACACGTGTCCATCGCAACATCTGTCGACGTTGAAAACAAAGCTGGGGATCGATATTCCATGTTATTTTGTTGGTACTCCTTGTACCTCCATATTATTCGTTTGAATGGGACGCGGGCTCTAGAACCACACAGTAGGTCGGTACTAAACGGTCATATTTCTATGTCATATCTATGATTACAGATATGACCAAAGGTTCTCTCAACGAGAACCTAAGTCATAGATATATGATCATATTTGAACTATGATGAAAGCTTGTGCCTTACACGGTCATAATTTTGATCATAGATATATGACGTAAATACGTCCATGTAATACCGATAGATATAGAACCATAATATAGAACATTGTGAATACCTTAAACACCATGATGTACAACTAGGACGATACGTAGGTTTTCCTTTAGACAGAAGTGTTTATGTACCGCCGTGACCATTTTGGGTCGGGGAGGGGAGGAGGAGATCAGTTTGCCCGTAAAGAAAGAAAATACCTCTTTTGTTGACTAAAACACATCACTTCTGTATTTTATAGAGAACAGAGAAAATGAGAGTCAATTTTTTGTTGATTTGATGTAATTATTTTGTTTTCAGAGTGTGTGAGAGCTATTTCTTGTAGAGGTTCGCTAAGNTATATATATATATATATATATATATATATATATATATATATATATATATATATATACACACACATCTAGGTTTTCATAGTTTAACCCTTTGCTAATACTGTTTTATTTTTTTATGATTACTTAATTAATGTTGAATTATTTAATCTGTTTTTAATCTCGGAAGAATTCAATTAGCATACATAATGTATTGGTAAAATGCAATTAAAAATAGCAAATGGCCACATAGATGATACTTTGCTGAAGCTAGCAAGTGACTATCCCCGTCCATCTATTCTGATAAGTTTTTTTTTAGTATTGTCAATCATATAATTATTAGCGGCTAAATTAAACTTCTTTGATATAGCCAAAAATTTCATCATGAAATCTATTTTGAAACGATTGCAGATTGATTGCACAGTATGCAGTGTCCCATATCCGAACTGTCGTTTAAAATCTAGAATGTAAATATATTCGGGCTCTGAATATTGAGTATTATTATACAAAGAAGTTACTTGCAAATGTTATAGTACGTAATTGGCCCTACAATATAAACCAACAGTTTTAATCTACACCTTACAGAATCCTCACATACTCAACATCCACATACAATTAGAAAACACCTTTATGGTCAAACACTATAATATTTTCCAAACAAGTGTTATACTCTTAGGTAGAAGTTAGTGAAACAAATGCGCATGGGAGCGATGCCTCCGCTTTGCATTGGCTTTGGGAACAGCAATCCTTTTAGAATAGTTTTAATATACTCAGAGTAGACCTTATCATGACTAACAGGGCTTGCATTTTGCAATTTTTTTCTTCTGACTCTCTATGACTGAGGAATCAATTTCTAGCATTTTAACCTTGTGGGACCATGTGAATGTGCATACAAATGCTTATTTTTTAAGATTTCACTTTGAACTCTAATTTTTATGATAAATTACTGTAATCAATCAGAATTTACATGTTTATTATTAAAATACGGCTTATACCATATGAACAAGCTCAGTGGTATAATTCAACTAACCAAATTTGCATTTGCACTTTCTTAATAGTAAGTATATAAATGGTTTTTAAAGTGCATATTATTCGAATATTTAGTGGTTTAATTGGATTTTTAGTTCATATTCTGGACATTTTAGAGGATATTTTAAGTGCATACCTTGAACCTTTTAAGTACATATATTCCACTTTTTCAGGTTGCGTAAGATTCAAGAGAGCGAAGTAAAAATAAACTGTTACAAATAAGACCCTTCTTCATCCGTTTTATCAATCTACCTAAATTAGAGCTTATAATGCCTTCACTTTAGCTACTTTACATTTAATGTTGTAGGAACCCCAGACCGTTGTTCTGACAGTGAGAGTTTTCTAATGTATACTTACTGCTCCGACATGCGCTACCACAGTCAAATTTGACCCTACATCACTTTTTACAGGAGTCGTTAAGTCAGGTATCACGTTTTGTGGATTTTCCCATGTCACAGTCATTTCGCATGTACATACGTTTGCATGTTTTACGTTACGTCATACTTAACGTCAATACTTCCATCATATTAAGAAAATTTTC
The DNA here is from genome assembly GCA_002313205.1 of Laupala kohalensis. Taxonomy (NCBI): domain Eukaryota; kingdom Metazoa; phylum Arthropoda; class Insecta; order Orthoptera; family Trigonidiidae; genus Laupala; species Laupala kohalensis. Next base: position 98,279 of record NNCF01130299.1, on the reverse strand, counting down.
TCTGAAACCTATTGGTATGTTTTTTTTCTAATTCAGTACATAATGCTTACGTCAAAATACAGCAGCTTACAACGTTATCGAGGCAGGGTGGAAGTAAAATGGGGATGTAATGGTTTGCGAATCAGCATTTTTTCGACGTCACTAGTTGAAAAATTATGCGAAAAAAATCAGCCCAAAATATACTGGATTTCCAGGATTTTCGGAAACCGCCTCTATTTTCCGAAAGCCCCGATCGCTTATAAAACTTTTCTTTCGCCCATCCCCACTATCGGCGATTCTGTCCCATAGTAGTTTCTTCAGTGACGTCATTCCCAATAAACATGCATTGTGGTTTTTGACAATTATTTATTTAACATTTTATAATCACAATTGATAGCTAAATACACAACTTGAAGAAAAATATTCAAATTAAATAGATATTTTAGTTTCGAAAATAATGCGGTTATTGCGTCGAGAAATAATAGAATAACAATTTAAATTATTAAAATTTTATCACAATCGTAACCACCTATTCTTCGTGAAACAACATAAAATATTAGGCTACATAAACACAGTTAACATTAATTGTCGATTTGACAATTATACTGAGTAGAACACCTAGTTGTCTGGTTAGGTCTCTCAAACGTTTCTTCATTGCATCACTTCACTGGGCTATCCGGTTGGTATCGCTTCTGATTCTTGACGCTTGACGTTTCGGCTGCCATGCTGCAGTTTTCATTGAACGTGACTAGTCGGGAAGTTGCGAGCGTAGTCACCACCAACATGGTCATTTCTAAGGAAGGCTGCAACATGACAACCGAAACGTCAAGTGACAACCAGACGCAGCATCAACCGGATAACCCATCATCATAAGACTCCGGTTGCGGAAGTCTCCGAGAAAAGATACATCACTGTCTTTGCAAGCCGTGATGGCGATTGGAATCAATTCAAGTAGCACACTCTCTGGAATGACACTTCAGTTCCTGTGTCCGTTTCTTCTTCTCCTCTTTTTAGTACTTCTCCTGCTGTGACGATGACTGCTCGTATCATTTAAGCCGAAAGCTGCACGCAAAAGAACCGCGTTATCCACGTAGCATGCGCAACACGATGGCAATCGGAAGGAATCCGGTTGAGGCTCGCCCTCTGCGTCAACCGCTAACAACTTCCGGTACACGTACTTTTGGCGACATGTGGCGGCAACATTTTCTGGGAATGAATCCGTCAGCAAACACTTTTGGGTCTCGTTTCTGGAAAATAAAATAGCGATTAAACGAATGCATACATAGATCATCCATGTATAGCGCCATTTCAGACTCGTTCGAGCCAAAGATGGCTACCCTTGAAGTGTATCGTTTTGAAAATTATGTGTGACACATATACCTAAGCTTATCTCGTAAGCAGAATATTTATGCATATATTTTCCCATGGATAAGATCATATGTGATATCAATCTGATAGAATGTGATAACAATGGCGAGATGAACATGCCGACGAGTCGGAAATCGAACTCGCAATCTTCTGCTTTGATTGCAGGGGTGTTGACTGCCACAAACTATGTGACCAAAGATGTTTCCGAATATGAGACCTGGGTTGAAGTGGCGTAGAGTGGTGGGAAGTGGTCTATACCCCTGCGATCAAATCAGGGGATCCCGGGTTCGATTTCCGGCTCGTCGCCATTTTTATTTGATCATAGATCAAAATAACCTAAATTGTGTTCCACTGTTCTGTTGTAAACTGTACATTCTGCGATACGAAATAGAATGGGGAGAGAGAAATTGAGTCGCCATTTTGAAAGTTTTTTGCACGAAGTGTTTGCGCTGTCCACTCTGCTTCTATAGTCCGAATTAAAGTGGAATAGGGTTCTGGTTAGTGGTCGTGGAGTGGGGTCAGGAATTATTTTTAAAATGGGAAATGTAGGAGCGATAGGAGGTAGGAGTAGGGTGGTAGGCTATTCTTAGTAGGTGGGCCGATTACCTGGGTTTACCAACAACTTGGCCCACGTGGAAGGGTTAGTAGAAGTGGTTAGTAATAGTTAGAGTTAATTATTGATACTAGCAGGAGGTAGATAGATGAAGGAGGGCTCGCTTTTCAGTAATCACAGTTAAATGAACAGGGACATTCTCGTAAAAGCTATGCAATTCACGCAAATTTTTCTTGCCCCACCGGGAATTGAATCCGGGATGACTTGGTGAATAGCAAGAACGCTACCACCTGAGCCACCAGAGGGGCAACTGAGCCACCAGGGATTCATCATCATCTAAACGAATCAGGCAAGCAGTCGTAATGGAGTCCCAGCGTTGACTCGCGAGAGTTCATATTCAGGTGATGGAAAACGCAACAACGGTTGACAACGTCGCCCCATCACTCCGCATCCTGGATTTTTATTTCAGTTTTATTCCGACTGGTGGCAACATTATTCTTGAAGGTAGTCGAATATAGGGTAATAGTGAGGGTAATTTCGTGTGAGATTGAAGAATACGTGTACGTATTTGTGTCGTAATCTCACTCTCAAGTGTTTTAATGCTGAAAGTATTCGCTATGGAATGCGTCGCAATTAATTAACGTTGTATCACAAATTGATGTAGAAAGATTATCGTTTGATCAGAATCAATCGTCTACACTCATATGAAAAAATAATATTCCGGAATAAGTTATTCTTGTACATGGAATTGTCCTTTAAAAGCAGTGTCAGCATGTTTTTTAATAATAACACACAATTTTTTAAAGGAGTGTTAGGATGTTTTTTTAAATATTCAGTGTAAATGCCTTACGTGTTTAATTAAAATTTACACACTGGATTATGCTCATCAGACGACAATTGTATGATTGGGACTTTTATTTTGTTCATAATGTTTATTCATCATTCGCAAAGCCTGTTTTAGAATCACGCCAAATATGTCCCCCTTTAAAAAAATGAAAATTCAACTATGTAATTTGATGAAGTAATTTTGTACCAGCATAAGTTTATAGATGCGACATAATCAGAAACATATGATGGCTTTAACAAACTTGCGAAATAGTTCAGTCTTATATAATAATATTGTACTTACAAACATTTTTCCACGCGGACTCCTTGCTGATATCTATCGTCCAAGTTGACTATTAAATACCACTCATCTCTCTTGTTTTGGGCCATTTTTGGAAAGATCAACCTTTCCTGAAAAATAAAATAACAATTATCCCACGAAATCACACTAGATCGTATGTTAATATAGACTTTTTAAGGCCGAAATCAAACAATATTAGGTGAGAGACCGAGCGTGTTATATCCCGACAAAGCGAATTGGAGAATTGGAAAGATAACTTCACGCGAATACTGCAAGTGTTATGAGCCACCCGCTGTCTTATATGGATGAACGAGTGAGTCGTTTTCAGTGAATAAATTTTTTTTTTTCAGCAAACAGGTTGGTATTCTTGTGGACGAAAGACCGGTAAAAGTCGACCATTTCCTCTGTATAACTCAAACTTTGCTTACTGCGCTACGAATAGTTCTTTCGTCTTCGTCAGGAATATACCCAGTAAAGTTAATTTACTATTTACTAACCAATTAACAGCGTGAATTTAAAAAGATAATACATTTTAAATATTTTAAGGGTACATATATCACAATCAGTTATGTCTAGAAGTTTCCCAAAATAAACAGTCGGCTACCGGTTCTGCTATTCGTTAGTCATTCTCTTCGCTTTGTCGGGTAATGTTCATAAACATTTTATACTTACTACAGAAGGACAGAGTGTCATCTCTCCCCCATTGCGATTGCCAATCTGTGAATGAAGAATGGCATTGAGACATATGCACATATTGAAAAGTCGCGACGTTGTTGCGACGCTGAGCGCAATGGATGTCCAGGGGTTGCAATAGGCGAAGCGAATACTATTGGGTAGAAGGGATGGGCGAGGAGAGATAGCTTCAACCGAGTGAAAATATTTCAGTAATTGTTAATTAATGTCGGTCGGGTCTTATTAAATGCGTTCTTGCCTTAATGAGGGTCCTCCGTCTGCTGCGACAGATAAGATAGCAAAGCCTCGCTCGTTCATTTCGGCATTTAATTAACGTACTCAGGATTTTATTTCGGGGGGGGGGCATCACGCACATATTATACGTTATACAGTGGATTACAGTGTAGTTGAACCGGGCGCATATTCGAACTGCTCTTGTACGACAGATACGGGTACATCTGTATGCGGATTCGACTTTCTGACAGAGTTCGTGAATCGAAGTAACTGGAGAGTGATGAAGTATCTGAGCAACCCACGACTAGATATCCTCACTAGGTGCGAGTTCTCAACGAGTTAGCATTTCTACCTACCCATTAGTTTCACTTTTTTGAGGTTATCACAAATGGTTTATGAGTAGGAAATAGCACAGATTTTCTTTAGTTACAATATTCGCACAGAATGCAAATTGATATTGTGAGTTAAGAGAAGGATATTGCATAATTTTATAGGAAAATATTACAATTACGAAGTTTGTTGTCAAGCCAAAAATATAATTTTAACTATTAATTCACAAAAACACTTTCATCATTGATTGATATTGATTGAAATCAAGATGATAATATTTTTATTCCATACGTCAATAGTTAAAACACTTTTGTATATGGTCAATTATAGTCCAGGTTGAATAAACGACTGTAATGTTGGCAAGTTCGTTAAAGAATTTCTATCTTCTATGAACATTCTTTTAAAATGTTTCGATCATAATAAAAATATGATTATTTGTGCATAAATGTTTATATGTACATGTACATTAATAGGATTTATGACTACAACCATGTGAGTACTTTGAATCAACTTAGAGGTAGAATTCATATGGGATCAAGTAAAAATACTCATATTTTCTCTGCGAAACCTTAAAAATGTCTACTTTAAAACAACCTTATCACATGTAAAGGGACTTCTCTACGTATTGAACCCTTATGTAAGAGAAAAGGAAGTTATGACCATTTCTTAACGTTTGTTTTACAGAATCACTATATACAGTTATTTTATTGATCAAATTTTAAGTAATATTTTTCTTGGAGGTGAATTTCATACCTTCCATCCAGGAGTGTAGTGAATCGGGACAGCGTGAGAGTACCGATTTCGAACAGTAGGTCCTATCAGTTTTGTGTAGCTTGGACAAGTTGAAAAGAGTGAAAAATAAACATACTGTTATAAAATAGTATTATTATTTACATGTATCATTATTAACGTATGAAGTTATAACATTAAATAATTAAAACAATATATTAAATTAATAATAATGAAGTATTCTACAATTAACGTTTCGAATAGGGTAACGTAGATCAAAATATAGATAATCATGTCATAAAGAACCCTCTCTTTATAGAATTCTTTAATGTCACTCGTAAGTGCAGACTGAGAAACATATATGAGAAAGTATGTCCGGTGTTCTTGCACCACTAGTTTCATCCTAATGATCCAACCTACCTAAATTGAACTAAAGTCACTACCTATACTTGACTTCCTCTCACCATTTTCCGTAAAATTATGATAGCAAGACGTGGCTCACGGCTACTGATAGGTTGTGCTATTCTTTACCAATTGCTTTGACAAGGGAGCTCCCACGCTGCCAGATTTTACGCTACACTTCTGCTTCCACCCTCATTATTTTACTCCCACTCGCTAGTTAGTTGACAAGGTTTTACCTAGGCAATCGATACACTTTTACCATATAGTATTGAATGCTCTAAACATAACCTTAAGCATTTTATTTACAAGCTTGAGTTAGAATGAGCAATTAGATAAAGACTCGATAATCCAGAAAATAATGAAACCATAAAGAGTGAAAGTAAGTGTTAACTTTAGGTTAAAAATAGAGAAAAAAACGAGAGATCAGCGCGAAGACGCAGAAGCACTGGGTCGCGATTCTGCGCAAACACGCACGCGTGCGCTTACAGGCTGAGGCATCGAATCGTTGCCGAAGAAGTCGGTGAAACCCACGGTGTTCTCCAACGTTTCTGCCAGGTATGCTCTGGAACACAAGAATAACCTTCGTCTAGGCATCAAATAGAAAATTTGTCCTCAAACATTCTTGGTAAAATGTAAACTCAGGTTTTCGCGATCGGAGTCAAGTACCAAGTTTGCAGGGGCGGATCTATAGGTG
>NNCF01130299.1:74208-92170 GCA_002313205.1 Laupala kohalensis | reverse complement strand
CCCCCCCCCAATTGGACCTGAACTCTCAACAGATAAGGGCATACTTTGCCACTTTAAACAATAAATTTGGTTACTATTTAATATTGTTAAATGTTGATCAGCTATTTGATGAGTTGATGTATCTTATTTAAAAGATAATACTTATAAAATTTGTGTTCTAAAACCATGGTTTTTAAACAGAAATGCTCCCCAGATCCCTCCCCAGGTAGTCCCCTCCCCCATTGACTATGGTCTATACCCGCCACTGTAAGTATATATGATTGGTTAAATCTTTTGCACTTTTTCAAATTTTCGTTCGATAAATACTGACACAAAATCGGGCAAATTTTAGAAAAGTGTTTTCAAATACGTTGACATAAGCAGTCCCATAAAGTAAATGAATAAATAAATTCATACAAATACGTATAGAAACCAAAATCGAAGTTACTTCGATTATTTAAAAAATGTTTACCTTGATAATGGTTTTGATTTGACTTTACTGTCCATAATTGAACTTTTGTGATTTCGGTTTGATCCCGTCCTAGTAATCGAAGTAAACGACTGTCAGAGAGTTCGTTTATACAGTCCACAAATCAAACAGTCAGGGTCTTCGAACATCCAGTAGCCAGGTCTCGTTCTGGGTTGACTCCTACACAGTTTATATGTTTATTCTAAGAAGATATATGATACTTATTGACTGGAAAAGGACAATTACTTGAGTCCCATACAGAGGGCGAATGAATTGACGAAATACTTATGATACTAGCTGTAGGTTAAAATTAGGAGGCGGAGATAATATAAGGACGAATGTTCAATGCGAGAATGAGTGAAAGTAAAGTTTTAATACAATTGTACGATTATGATTATTGAGTGTTTTTATGTTAATTTTTTCACGGTGTTTCATACGGTGTTAATTTTATTATTCGTCTCGCGTGTGTTTTGGTTTTTTTTTTCATCACATGATTGTTGTTCTTAAATGGATTCATTGTTTTATGTATATTTCCCTTTTCTTTCTTTTCTTATATCTCCTCCAAGATATGCTCATAAATTGTTATTATTTGAACCTTGCTAGCTCTACAGTGTTCAAAAGAAAGAAAGAAACAGTTTTTCACTCCTCCAATCAGTGGGAAGATATGACTGGAGGTTACTGGTGAAGAATGCACGGTAATTAATACGAGAATTACGGACGTGATTTCATAGACTAGCGTAACGTTTATAAAATTGTCTCGCTCCGTTTACAAAGCAAACGCGAAACGTTAAAAAGAGCGTTCCGTTAACTAAGTTAACGCGAGGATTTAGTTAACCAAGATTTTCATTACAATGAAGACTTTAGTAAAGTTCCTTGATTGCTTGTAGATTTCGCGAATTAAAAATCGGGAAGGTAATGATCAATATGAAACAAGGGCGCGAAGGAAAACAATAAATTGAGTCTTTTTACGACAAAAAAGCACGTTATCAAATACTAATCCTGTGGTAGGAAATTGACCGGTTCTTTGGACCCCCAAATAAGAGCATCGTAAAATAATCTAAGCTCATGCGAATCGTAATATCCAGGAATGTACATAAGTTTATTAACTTTCATTAATTTTATTAAATTTTGAGATGGTGGTATCCTGAGTATCTGAGTGTGTGTAGGATTTTAACTGGATCGGATAGGAATGTTGTTCCGTAGAAACTGAACAGTATAAAACATGATCATCGGACCCTTCTCATGGGAAAATCTAATACATGAATACTATCTTATTCAAAGTATTTATGTAATTTCTTTCACCAAACATTGCAATATTTTCTCTCCTCACTTCTATAAGTAAAACTCCTTACTCACGCGGGGTAGTCGTCAACATCTTCGCAGAAAGTGGCGCCATTCCGTGCGCACGCTGGAGGACCATCCACAGGAATCGGCAGACGCGGGGGCCCCTGAGACGGGCGTCGCCGTCCTGGGGTATGTTCGTTTTCGGGGAACACGATGTCTCCGCTGCCTCTTGAACTTCCTGTAACCAGAGGCGGATCCAGGATTTGATTTTGGGAGGGGCCCGTAAAGAATTTTTTCATGAAGAGTACAGTGTTATTATTACACATTTTATAAGAAAACATACAAAACATTTCCACCATTAATTTATTGTACTAATAAAGTTCCATTATTCCAATTAAAGATTATTTACTTTCTATATAAATGGTGTAGGTGACGTTTTGTTGGCGTAATTAAAAATGGAACTGATTTTGTCAGTTTTGTCAATACAGTATGGTTGGCAAAATTAGTTTCATATCTATTTTCTTTTATTTATAATGGACATTTTTTCGATTATCTTTCTTTTTACATAGATTTTATTAGTTCGTCTTGCCGCTTTCAAGGGGCATACTGATTTTTTAAAGTAAAAAATTTCCTTTCCTTTTTCTATCTTGTTTTCGGAAGGGGTCTGCAACAACTCCCACATCGAATCAAAATAGTGGTTTACAAATAGGTTCTCCCAGTTATAATTATACATTTACGTCCATCTATTAACTATATATTTCGGAAACAGATCGACACTACTGTCTTTGAAAAATGATTTTGAAAATACATTGGCACTATTGTCTCCTATACATTAAAATTTTTTATGTTAATGAAGAATATAAAATTAAAAAAAAAACATAAAAGTCACTCACAAATCGGAAGGATACTGGATTTTCGGCATCCAGCCACGTAGAGAATCACGTGGAGTCACGTGACTTTTATGCGTTTTCTACTGTTTGTCCGTTATGCGTTCCTATACCACTCATCCGATTCGCGATTCTTTTTTTATTTCATAGATATGTTCTGTGGCAGAGTTTTAGTATATATTTTGTTACGTTATCACAAGTAATACGCAATAACGATAATAGACAGTCAAGTCCAGAGAAAAGTCTTCGGACACATATATTCGCTTAGACTGCCCAACCTATTAGAGGTAGTTGACAATTATGAATGGCAATGTTGCCTCAAAAAAGTTCGCGACAGCATATACCTACTTACAAAGGTTAGCATAAATTATCGAAATAAAGTTATTGAAAATTGACGTGTAAAAATACTTCAACTGAAGAGAGGAATTTATGTAGGAAAAAAAGGATCATAATGAAACTGAATTCATTCCGTGCTTTGTGATTTAAGAAAGATGAAAACTGCCTTTAATTTGTAAATTTTGGAAGAATAGTTCAGATTTTTCAAGAGTTTTAGTTTTACAAGCAGCCGCCGCAGCTGCCGGCGTCGTGTATTTGATTGACGCGCTACCCGGCGTGAGGTGCTTCACGTGAAGCAAACATTTTTGACTTGCCATTTCCGACTGTTTTAAAGTGTAAAACAAAAGTTTAAGTGCAACACAACAAAACCGCCGGGTGGAACCAGGTTGCTAGTCTATTATAATTAAGTATATTATACGACCTTTCTTTGACTCCATACAATATTTATTGTGAACGATTTAAGGAACACGACGTTTCAACCCTTTTTGGGACCATCGTTACATGTAAGATATATTAAACACAGCCGCATAACGTTACTTTATACTCTGTTATTATGTTGCTTTGATGAATATTTATTACACCAAGACACGTTGGCGAAATGACATAATTTTGTTATTTACTTGTTGGCCTAAATGCAAGAACATCAATCCCTCGTAATTGTATGACTGATTACAAGTAGTATTTTATCACAATTTCAGAGTCCATCTTTTATAAATGAGATTCCTTGAATGTGTCCTGTATGATTGGAACTTATTGATTGACATCTTAAAAAGAACTTAAAATTTATGTATATTGGGCGAGAATTATTCCACAAAACTAATTGTTAACTCAAGCAAAATCAAGGAAGAAGATCAAAACACAGCTTTAGTATTGGGAAAAATAAAATTTCATGACTAATGCAACTTTGTTTGAACAAAAAAGTATCAGTGTGTGTCAGCATTCTCACACTGTTGGTCTCTGTTGCGCGTTTCTAATGTGGCAGACATCTAACACTATCCTGTACATACGTTTGTGCTTCTATCCACTTTACATTGTGCTGTGATAGTTACTTCGTGTGACATGTAGTTAGATCGAACGTAGTAACCTGTCGTGCATTCACAAAACTGTCGCTCAAACTATAATCACTGTACCTTAAGATGCGGATTTCAATGTTTGGCGCCTCTAGGCAGTAGTAAATATAATTTGTGCACTTCGAGAGCAAATTAAAAGACATCTCTTTTAAATATTTATATAATATATAAACAAGGTAATAATTATATTTTTTTGTTTATTTATTTTTCTTCTTTAGTATTATAAGATACAAGGACGTATAATCATTACAACTGTCTAAAACCCTAAAATAAACCTATCTGAAACGCAACTTTGTTTTAAATTCGTAGGGAATCTTTGCTGATTATCATGAAAATCATATTTTAGATAACATTAAAAAACAACACATTTTGAAAACTAACTTTTTTTTCCAAATGTTATATATTTTCGTTAATTTTTTTGGCGCCCCTAGGCAATTGCCTGTATTGCCTACAGCGAAATCCGCCTCTGCTTACTTGCATCGAACATAATGCACAGTAATAGCTCATAGAATCTATATGACTAGGAAGAAACCTTAAAACAAATCACTTACGGTAGTATGCTTATCCCAATTTGTTGAATATTATATTATAAACTTTATGTCAGTAGTTCTTACAGATATTATATATATATATATTAAGGAAGGAATTGTACTACATAAAATAATAAATTAAATGTGAGCATTTTTGTTTCATGCCTTGAAAAAAAAATCAATGCATTCACTTCATCTTTAATTCCCGAGCAATAAACAAAAATAAGATGTTGATAAGAAGTCTGATAATGAAGAAATAGTAACAGGGAAATCCACACATAAATCTGTTGCTTTAGATCCGGGTGTCGTTTTTATAAAGTAGTAACGTTTAGCATTGCGTGTCTCGGTATAATTTTAGTATGGGTTGCGCACGTCCATATAAAACAACGAGAGGAACAGTGTCACGGAATATAATTACCTTGTTAAGTACCAGACACAACAATAAAAACGGTAGGTCACATATTTTATGTGGGTCAATCTCAATAAAACCGAAATCTAGGCTTCCAATATTATTTTTCTCGGTCATGTCCCTTCGATTTTCAGTGTGTTTTAATCTGACAGGGATTCTCACAATAATCTAGGTGGTGAGCATACGAGCAAAGTTTCCAAACAACTCACAAATGATGAAACACTGTAACTCAACCTAATAAGTAAAATTAGATTGTTCTTAAATTTAAAACTGTTAATACAAGTTTAATAAATTCGAAAATCGTACTATAATGTGAAAGAATTTACAGACTTTAATAAAAGAAGCTAATGAGAGTTCCTAATAAATATTGTTTTCCATATGACTTGGGATGATGTAAGTGATGTAAGTTAATATTTCTTATACTTTATCACGCCTTTGTAATAGTACTATAGATACTGATTAAATTCTTTTTTTCATGCGTGTTGTTTTTGCTCCTTTTTGTTTTTAATAGTTTATTCTAACTTACGCAACCTTGGCACGATTGTATATATTATCTCTGTAGCCTCATCCTAGCCCGGGTTTTTCTCCGGATAGTGGCGGATTTTCCTTGGGCGGGAAAATCATTAATACCTTTGTTTTATTAATATCGAATTTACTGCACAAATATCTACAATTTATTTGGGCATAATAAACGGATAACAATACGTATTTCTTAAATAATTTCTCATATAAATATTAAGTCCGCCACTGCCCTTGGGCCTGTGATCGGAATTGATATGATGGTCCCTTGCTTGTTTCCGGAGAGTAACTTTATTGCCCCCCCCCCCTGTGGTCATTCACAGTTTGTAACTGCTTTTTTGAAAAATAAAGTTTGTTTATTTATTTATTTACCCAGTTTCTGGGGAGAAAAACCCTCCTAAGCCCCTACCAGTAATCGCCTCCTCTGGAAATTGAAGCGAAATGGTAAACAAGGTTAAGTAAACGAGGAGTGTCTTTGAGCTTTCGCGCCAGCTGATCACTTTCCCGGCGCCAGAGCGTCGCGGTGGTAGGCGCCTCATTTTGCGAGGAGGCAAGAATTCAGAGAAAGGCAGATGCTCTCCCTTACTCTTCCCCTCTTTCCAACGGACAGTGGGCCGAATAACGTGTTGCTAAGGTGATGCGTCCTTCGACGATATCTGTACTGCTCGTGCTGAAGGAAGAATGATACTCTTCTATTCGAAGGAATTTTGAATTTTCCTTTTTGACAGTTACAAAGAAACAGTGAGTCCTCACAATGTTAATATGTAAGTGACGGGATATGGCGTATTTTTGAAAGAATCAGCTACTTTTTTCTGTTAGTATTTGTAAATGGGGAATGTAGCGTGCCATTGAAGCTTATCTACGATAAGAGGTAGTAGTTGGGTGGTAAGGCTATTGTTAGTAGGTGGGCCGTTCAGCTGGGTTGGTGGAGGGGAGTAGGAGTAGTTAGTAATAGTAATAGAATTATTGATACTAGGAGAAGGTTGATAGAGGAAGAAGGGTAGTCACAGTTGTATAAACTGGGACATTAATGTGTAAAGCTGCAAATTTTTAATGTGGTCCCACCGGAAATTGAACCCGGATGATTTGGTAATGAGTTACAACGCTACCACTTGAGCCACGGAGTTTATCAGCTACTTGAATGAGAATGTGTTTTCAAAGTATGCGATTTACGGAGAGTTTTGAGGCGTCGGAAGACATCTGTGCACTGGACATTACCTGAACGAACCATAGAGCAGGTTTCTATGAACAACCGAAAGTTGATTATTCTTGGAATTTTCCGGGATTGACGTCATGAGGTTGGCTGTCCAGTTGGTGCAACAACATCGAATAGAAACTTATCCTTTCTGCTGTCATGTTTCCTTTTTTAGAAGTGTCTCCTTGCTCGGTGACCACGTCCATAGGTGTGTCGAAATGTTAAGTTTCTGTTCAATAAACTAAACATCCTACTACTTCGATCAACTATTTATCCACGTAAGTTTGTATTTTATACTCGGCCTCAGGAAATCTAACTAAAAAAATACCATGAACGGAAACGTAGTGTGTTTATTAGTTTATTGCATATTAGTTGCAGTAAATTACTTTATTGTCCTCAACGTGGTCATAGGCAGTTCGTAACAGCTCTCATTATTTATTTATTTATTTATTGTCAGTCTGATTACAAGCTGTGTACCAACATCGAGTCAGTTAATGTAGCCCAAGCCTTTATTTCGCCATCGTCCATAAGAGTAATATATTTGTACCTCGCGTTATGTTGGCAGGACACTCGAATTTCTCAAAACGTAAATCCATCGTGAACCTCAGACACCAATTTAATTCATGTGCTCTCGTGGCGCTATTCTGTTCTTTCTGCATCGAGCGTGTGGAACGAATATTATCTTCTGTCTTAGCTTGTTGTATTATTAACGTGTATTTCTTCACAGCAAATAGTCGCTTTCATGACTAGAATTAATATTTATTTGGATATTACTTAAATTTGCAGATGTTGGTAATATTTTTACTTTTTATGTTGGTAATGTGTGAAGTAGCCATATTGCATAATTTTAGGCAAAGTTACATGACTTGGAGTATATGTACTAGCTGACCTCACCCAGTGTCGCGCGGTATTTGGATCTTTCCCGTCGTTTCACACATTTTCACGTGGAGCGACGAAAATAATTAATTAATATAATGAAATAATCTGTTGATATCTCGACAGAAACAACACGCCATACCCGCCTCCCTTGATGTCACCTAATGCACTCCTATTGTCTGCACAGTGCTTCAAAGCACCGCGAAAAATGCGAGAATTTTTCTTTACTTTTTTCATTTTCATCTGGTGTGGCTCGGAGGGTAGGGCGCTGAGTTGTTGAGTGGATGGCCCGAGTTCAATTCCCGGTGGGGACGGGGATTTTTCATCACATTTCAACAGACTCCCTGGCCTACCCAGCCGTGTAAAGTAAGGACTGGTGCCTAGTACCGAGGCCGAGCGCGGAGCGTAAACCCCTCGTGCACCTTCGTGATCAGTGGTGAGACGTATGACTTTGACTGGCTCGTCTAAACCAGAAAATTTCACAAAGTTTGGTTAGTTTTATATGACTGTTAAATATCCAAACAAACATACAAACTTCAACCGTTCATCTTCATATATTAGATAACGAATTCCTCAAGACCTGCGTGAGTAATCACTCTTCAATAGAAATCTAGTATATAAAGCTCCTGGCAAGCCAGATATTTACATCCCTACCACTCAAAATTGAACATACATTTTACCTTCGGAGGAAATATGACATATTTTTTATCAATACAATTTTAATTTCCTTTCACTTGTACCGACATTTATTTTTAAAATCCCCAAAGAGCTTTTCTCGTTATACAGGCATTACAAATCATTTTGCTCCATTATTATAATAACAAAATGCTTTATTATATGAACACATTTTCCAGGAGTCTCATTTGCAACATCGTCTCTACGTCGCACAGGTGCTAAATCTATCAGTCAAAAAAATATTTTTTTAAAGTTTGATAAATAAGGTTGAAAACACTGTTTTAAGATACAATCCTTAAGATTTTTGCCGATGTAATTTATGCTTCTATTTCTCTTTACGGTTTATTTATGAAATTTCCTAAAATTGCCATGTTTTTCTTGCAAATGAATGCATACGAGTTCGGAGCTCAGGCCAATTTTAGTACTCAATAGTATGTTCCTTTCTTGCACATTGAATCGAGCAGATACGAATGGAACGAACGACTTAAAATGTATTATTTTCCAATTCAAATATGATATCTGACATAAGCTAACACTTAAGTTTAATATTGACATTAATATTTTTGCAGAAAACAACATAACTATAAACAACTTAAGCTAACCTCACATTACAAATTAAGATAAAAACAATTGATAATTCAATCGTTTCTAAGTACTCGTAGCAACGTAGGCAAATATGTAACCATATGATTTCTTCGATCTCGACCATCCATACACGCCAACTTATCTTCTCGTTATTTAATTTCAATACATACTTATTCGGAACATCCGTTTAATTCATACCTCATTAATTTGTTATAAAACTGTTTCAGCATAACGTCATCCTTGTTCACTTCAACTTAAAGAAGGATTGTCTCCGGAGACATTGTTTGTTTTCGAAGAGTCATTTATTTTTTCGTCCTCCAGGTTATCATACGCAGTTTGTTAGTATATTTTTGACTTCATATGTTTTTGAATTAGTAAATTTTAATAATTGAAAATACCAATTAATCCATCAATAATTTTAAATTCAAATTCTTCTTTTCATCCATTATCCTTCGACTATTATTTCGCCAAAATAATGACATTATTATTATTATTATTATTATTATTATTATTATTACTACTACTACTACTTTTTTCACTTCTCAGCCAGCTGGCTGGGAAACATTCACCTATCCCTATTGTCAGTGGGATTAGGCTCTGAGGGGGGGGGGGAGGATGGAGATAATCTCAAGTCCTCGGCCCTATTCATTATTATTATTATTATTATTATCGGTTTCATTGTTAGATCTATCCTTCATTTCTCCGCATATTAAATCATGGAGCCTTACCCCTCGTCGCAGAAGAGGCACCACGCGAAGGGATGTTATTGGAGGATCGCACTAATGGAGCAGAAGACGGGAGAGGCCTCTGGTTGCGAACTTTGGGTTCCTCGGGGGCAACGGAGACGACAGGATCAGGAGTGGAGGAGACCAGAGCAGAATCTTCGGTCACAACGGGCGGCCGCAGTCTGATCGTGGGATTCAGACGCCTCATATGCGCTGCTCTGCCGTCACCTGTTAAACAACAGAAAGCACGAGTTGTTGACGGGATTCATCTTGTTGCTAGAGAATTCAAATATTGAAGGTGAAATATTGAAGTTAGTCAAATCACCAAGAAGTATTATTGTATTCTTTATTTTTATTGTATTTGTTGTATAACACAACATTATGAATTATAATGATAAAGAAACATTATGTAATTTCTATATATCGGTTAATAGTACTGTAAAACAATATTCAGGAAGTCGCTTGACTCGTTTAAAATGTCCAAGAGCATGAAAAAACATGGCGACCGACTGCAACAGTTTCGTGATTTATGTATCACACCTCGGAAAAGTGAAATATCTTTTTGTAATGTCCGGTGACCTATGGGCAAAAGTGACGGAAAATTTACTACCAATCGCAGAAAACTTCCATCATTTTCGTGATTTTAAAGTTTGTCGGTTTTTTGAAAATAAGTGACGCAACGACCCAAGACGCAATGTATTACACCATTAATTATATTGCAATTATTTCATTTCTATGGTCCGTGAGGTACAGTTTTCAAGTTAAATGACAATATGTACATGTTATTCTATTTATTTATACCGATTTAAGATATTTTAATGATTTGATCCTACACACGCTAATATTACCTTAAACAAAAACTCGGCCCATAGTAGAGGTTAGAGGCGGACTCATACATAGGTCTAAGCTCGAAAATAGGGACGGTATTATTAATCACGCATTTTGAGTGATTTTAATAGTTACGATTTATTTTTGAAATAACTGAGAACAGTCGGTGTTTGGTAAATAACTGCGTTTAGAAATACTAAATCCGTCACTGCCTATCGACGCTTGATCGGAATTGACGGTATAGTCCTTTGGTTCCTCCCCGAGAGTAAATTACTCACTCGCTCATATTACTTTTTGACGTCAGCTTACCTCCGATGAAAATTACGAATGCGATTCTTTCAGCAAAGTGGTGCCTTTGCGTTAATACCACCCATATCATTCGTATAATTTTCCCGTTATTTATCTCAAAGATATATCTCAAAGATTTTTGCTCTGGTTACTACTTTCTCTTCCTAGTGACTTTGAAGTGTTGGACTAAATGAATGAAATGCTCAAGTTTATCTTCTTGTTTTAATAATTTTTTAAATTTACCTCGTCGTATTTAGACATATGCAAAAGCGCACAGCAATTAGTGGTCCGAAATTGACATATATGAAAGTCGCCTACTTGTACCTATTCTAGTTTGGATTTAAAATACGATTATTTACATGATGAAAAAACGGTACATCACTTTTACACTTTTTTAAATAACTTGATTAAACCACGGTAGATAACTTTTGCATCCCTCAAAACATTATTTTCTAAGATTCCATGAAATCTACACAGTCATCTTTGAAGAAAAGTTAGAACTAACATTAATGAATCTTTCACTAATATAAGTGGGCGACCCGTGGTCATAGTGCACTCGCCTTCTGCCCCTGGTGACGCTGGTTCTGATCCCGGTTGATCCAAGTAGAATTTGCAGTGGCGGGCGAAGAGCGTTTGCGGCAGGTTTTCTCGGGACACTCAGTGTCCCTTACCTTCCATTCCACCACAATTTTCACTCGTCATTCACCCCTCATCTTATTTATCTCCTTCCCTCACATCATTCGCCCGCGTTACCACCGTGGCTTCATAGAGTAAACAGCCTTAAGTAGTCTCCCCATCAACATGTCGAAAGAATACTACTAATATAAGTGACAATATAAAGGTATACTGTAGTTTATTATCAAAACAAGAGTCCGTCAACGTGGAGACTAATAAAATACTTCAATCTTCTGGAGACGAGAGATTATCGCTTTCATTTGATCTAAGTGAGCATGCAGTAATAATTATTAGACACCATCAGATTAATGACCGGTTTCACCAACTGTATTCATCTAATAATAAGAGTTCTGCATAACTATTTGCGTGCATCACATAAATAGACCTACTTTAGGTACCGGTATGCACTGTAAAAAAGGATAGATTCTACATCGCCGCATAATCTTTCAGAAAATAAAGTCAAAGAATAACAAACAATAGTCAAATGAAAAGGTATTCAATATTTCGATTCTTTGGATAAACAAACTAAAATAATTGTCACAACTAAAATAATAAAACAAACTAAAATAATAGGCCTTTGGGAAGATTTTGAAGTCCGCAAAACGCAATAGAAAAGATGAGGGTTCGTATCAAAAAAGGAAAATAAGGTTGTTTAGTAGTGAACATTGTTTTTTTTATTGTTTGTTTATCAATTTCCTCTTCATGGAATGCAAATCTTAGCTTTTGACGCGATATTGTAAGACGAAAACCTTTACCGTGCTCATACATAATTCATATATTACCAGTAAGGATATTTAAAGATGCTATTCTATACGTTAATTGTCGATAATTATATATGAGAACACCAATCCGTAGAACCAGTTTATCGTAATTAGAAAATGCATCGATTTCCCAGAGATTCGTTACTAAAGTAAATAAACATAATCATAATGTAATAAACATTATTATGTGTAAATAAATGTCGTTACTATTGCATTTATATTACACTGTCAATAAATACCACTCATATGGACAGAATAAGTAGTTAATTTCTCTACCCCAACAACAAATTGAAAGATAGTCCACAAAAGTAATATAAATTACAGAAATTACGAAAAATGCTGCTTGGTCTTCAAATGATGTAAGTCTACCCTTACAAAATAACATTTTTACGACATAAAGTTACAAAAAATGTCGAAGCATCGACAACTAGCAGATGCTACTCTAAATACGAAACATAAAATTGATTCATCTCCTTTGTCATAATCTCTAAATTATCGTCGTATATTTAAGCAAAAAACGTGATGTCTTATTTCGTGACATTTAGATGTTTGATTTGGCAATATTTCCAAAGAAAATTTGAGATAATATCTCAATCGGTTACTGACATATGGTGACATGTGAGGCCTTTAGTGCGATCGACAAAGCATGAAAATATTTCTACCATTTACATTCATTAAAAATAAAATATTGAAAACCCACAGACTTGTTTCTCCATAATTTAATTAACATGTTTACATACGAAAATTGAGATCACATTTCAATTAGTGCGTAAGAGGTAGTGAAAATAGCAAGAAATTCGAAACTTACATAGCCCATTTCACTCTTCTAAAATTTGAATTTTGAAAAAACTTTTCTTAGTGAGTGCTCAGTCCAGTAACCTACTGTCCAAATTTCATGTTTCTAGCTTCAGAAGTTCAGGCTGTGCGTTGAGGAATTTAGTCACTGAGTCATTTAGTCAGTGAATCAGCGAGTGAGTGAGCGAGTCAGTGGCATTCAGTCAGTCAGTCAGTCAGTCAATCAATCAAATAGCCAGTCAGTCAGGACGACGCCGCACATATTAAAAAATATACGTAAAAAACAGTTAAAATACTAACTCTGAATGTTCTGCATTCACTTCCTATAAAAGCCATGGGACCTACCTGAAGCTTGTCGGTTCGGATTCTGCGCAGGCATAAAAACCCTCCTGTCCTGCTGCGCTGCAGCACCCCACGCCAGCGAAAGTGCTGCTACCATCATGACGACGGCAAGCGACATGAGGTGTCGCAGAGTAGGCCACGTGTGGGATGTCGCGAGGCCTCGCCGCACCTGCGGAAATCGGTGATCTTTTCAAATTTATCTTCCACACTCCCATCTCTTCCACACACTTTCCAATCCCTAACTTATAAGGTGGATTTATTGAATTTTCTCTCGGTGGAACAACATTTTGCTTTGGTCCTCTTTGAATAATCATAGTTATCAATGGTGGCGGATCTAGACCGTAATCAAAGGGTGGGATAACTGGGAGCATTTTCGTTTAAAAATTATGGTTTTACAAAACAAATTTTATAAATATTACCTTGAAATAAAATGCATCAAATAAATAATTAACAATGTGGTATTATTAATTTTATTAATTTGGTATTATTACAAACAATAACAATTATAATTATTAACGATTATGAATCTGGTAACACGTTTACAAAGTATGCCATTTATCAACTTCAGTTTTATCTGTCAAGAGTTCACGTCCAAGTCCAATAGGGGCGGGGGTGGGGGGTGGGGGTTAAGGGGACTACAGATCCACAACTGATAACCAGGAAATTGTTTTCACATACTATTAAAATTTTGCTGCAGGGAAAATTACTACATGGGTAATTATAAAACATCAAAGAACTAAATTTTTTATTTTATTTTATTTTATTTTATTGGTGAATAGTAAGGTTTATGCCGTGAGGTCTTCCCTATCACCAAGCCAGAGCGAAGAAATTTGGAAGCCGAGGTGTTAGGAGACCTAATAAATAGTATTTCCCTTGCGAAGAAAACTATCACGCTCCACTTTATTCGATATTGAAATTGAGTACAAAATATATTTAAACATCAATAAATCTTTTTAATCACATTAGTTACTATTAAAAGTAATGGAACATGATTTATTCTGCTACCAGGATGTTTTTAATATTTACTGATTTAATATGACTGTATTCTATCTACCTTGGAAAATCGAATATTGAATATGTTTACAGAGGAATCAGTAAGTATGGACAGTAGAACGCGGGAGTCAACCTATCGAATAAAAAAAACTTGAGTCAACTATAATTTGAATTTGATTTGTACATGTTTATCGCGAGACATAAGAATGATAAATACCTGCACATTATGATAGTATTAAATGGTCGTCTTTCCTATTCTTAAATTTACTTAATTTCCGTTAAAAGTCAAAATGTCACAATAGGTCGTAAGGTAGGCTCGGGCTGTAGGCCATTGTAAATGTCAGTTTTTCATATTGGAACAGCGCTGGGCCCTCCGATTAACACATTTCATTAATAGCAGGTTATATACTATTTTTTTGATTATTTTATCCATGATAATAGCATTACTAAGGTTACTGAGGACGCGCATGTAGCAGAATAGTGGAGTATATTGTAATTAAAGAGACAGAATCTGCTCTGCACAAGAAAAACTGTTCCCTAGTTGTCTTACCGTCCACCACTGACACAGTTCATTATTTTATAATGAGAGTTTATTATCAGGTGCAAGAGATGTTGAGTAACAATCTGAATCCCTTAGATTGGCGCTGGATTAGGATACTTGAAAGCATGCGAGACCCTTTTGAATGTCTATAGAAATGTAATGGATAAAATAGTTTATCAAAATCGGTTCATCCGTTAAGTAGTTACGTGGGAACATATAATGTTAATATGTTTGTATTTTAACGCAAATATGTTTGTAAATTTACATGTACAAATTATTATCGAACTATAGATTATTCTGAGTATTGTGTTTAAAAATCATAAGTGTTGAAAAAACACTACATTCACGATTTATTGTTACCATAAACACGCCTCTGTATAAGCCTAGAGAACCTGTATAAGAAATCCGCCTCTACCCGAAGGAAAAACGGAGAAAAACCCGGGCCAGAATGGGGCTACAGAAATAATGTACACAACTGTGCCAAAGTTGAGTACACATAAAACTAAATTAATATGAATTAATATGAATTAAAACTAAATTAATATAAATCTTATTTCATCACGAAATATAGTGTTATTCTATCTATTACTCAATTTTCCCGAAGTCGCATAACTCAAAGACTATGCAAAAGATTTGCACGTAGTTATTAAAACAAGTTTCTTCATTAGTCACATTTCATCACTCGAAGATATTTCTTCCTCGATATTCTCTGTTTGTTTTAGGAACGATTCGGCTTTTTCAAGTAAGAACTGTCCAAGATTTTATTGAATATTATTAAGTTATAAAATTAGACGTAAATAGCTCTACTATTTCTTTAATATTGTATAAATTATTTGCCAATGTAACAGTTACAAAATAAAATAATTGGTGCTCAATCAACGGTTATAAATGCGCTTTCTAAGAACTATCGGTAATTTAATAAAACGGCAGGACATACCAAAACAACAACAGAAATGATCGAAATCGCGACTCACTTCAAAACATTGCAATTCTAAGATTGGCGAAGCGAATTTGGTTCCAATTAATCGGTTAAATATACTTAAATAGTTCATCCCCATTATACGTTACTGAATGAAAGAAATCTCTAGTGAGACTCAATTGTTCATATTCTACAAGTAAAGAATAAATTTCTGTCAAAGATAAAATTGTCACTTTTTTTTGTCGAAAATTGGATATCATTCCGCAAATATGAACGGAATATACTTTTAAAATTAAACCGAATAATATATTTTCTTGACTTGTAGATCTTTCAGTAGTGGGTAAATTTTGATTAATTGAATGTTCATTTTTTGTAAAGAAATATTCTTTTTCTGGATCTTTGTCGTCAGTTGTTTACTTAACTGAAAAGTACTTTAACATAATTTATTTCATCTTTGGTGTCTTATATGACATTCAAAGTATTGTCATCTACACCGATTTATCCTGCTTACTTCGTCATACGTTCATTCACTTAAACGAAGAAGGTCTTTTTAGCCGAAAACTGTTCAGAAATCATGCACTCATGTGTACAAACAAATTTTATTTCAATTTTCCCATTAGGTATATAGCATCAAGACATGTTTTAATTTATATGAAAATATCTATTGGAACATAGCGTTGTAGTTAGTGACAAAGTTTAATACTAATTTTCACATACAGGCATCATAGTCATCACAACATCTTTTACCGCGGGGTGGGATGGTCTGAGGATTGAACGAAAAAATATCTAGCAAAGAATCGTATTTAATTCTTGTTCAATATATTTGTATTGTTTTGTATCGGGGTCGATGTTGGTGGGATGTACATTATGGTATAAAGAACATGAGTCATGCTATCCAAAAGCATGTTAATTAATGGATTAATATTAGTTAGTTAATTAATTAATAAACAAAAAAATCGGATAGTATGACCAAATCATCATTAAACCATTATGTTTATAATAATGTAAATTCAGTGCCAACTCAAAAGTTCTGGAGTGTCCTGAATGACCTCCGCTGCAGCCATTACACGGGCAAGAAGATCGTCCTGTAACTCCACAGGGATGTCGTAAACAATACTCTTCATGTAACCCAATGGAAAAAGTCCAAAGGTATTAAATCG
This sequence comes from Laupala kohalensis, assembly GCA_002313205.1. NCBI lineage: Eukaryota > Metazoa > Arthropoda > Insecta > Orthoptera > Trigonidiidae > Laupala > Laupala kohalensis. The sequence goes on along the minus strand of NNCF01130299.1, from coordinate 75,329 downwards.
GGCGATCGCGATGGCCAATGAATCGGTCCACCGCGACCTATCCACCTGTCCCCGAATGTTTGGTGAAGGTGCTGACAGATGTCGCGTGAAAAGTGGGCTGACACGCCATCATGCTGGAACCACATTGTCCGACGGATATGCAATGGCACATCCTCCAAATGCTGCACCAGTTCGTCTTGCAGGAAGGTCAAGTAGCTGTGACCCGTCATACAGGGCGGTAGAATACACGGGCCAATCAGATGACCATGGATAATTCCAGCCCACTCATTAATATCGAAACGATGTTGAAATCGATGAGTATGGGTGGCATCAGCGTTTTCCTCATCTCAAAAGTGACTGTTACGACTGTTGAGCAGACATTCGTTTGTGAAATGCGCCTCATCTGTGAAAAGAATGATCAGAGGAAAGTCTGGAACGTCGACACAACGGTGTAGGAACCACGCGCAGTAATCGGCACGAGGCGCTAAATCAGCTGGACCCATTGCCTGCACCCTCTATAGGTGGTATGTGTGAAGTTGCTGTTCATAGAGAACTCGCCAGACGCTGCTCTGGGATACATCCACAGCACCTGCGATGTTGCGGGTACTCGTACACGGGTTCTGGTCGACCAGTTGGAGGTCTTCCTCCTCCACGTCAACAGTGCGGCGCGTCCTGTCACGACCACAGTCGGCTCTATTAGCCTTGAAGGTGCCGGTTTCCCAAAGCCGTTGTTCCAATCTTCCAAAAATGGCATGTGATGGACGGGCACGGCGTTCGTGATACAGGCGTTGTGCTAATCGACCATTTTGTCCACTTTCACCGTTGATAAGTAACATATCGGTATACTCGGAAAACGTTCACTGCGCCATTTTGTAATACACCGTGTTTCTCGTTCGCTCAGTGGCAAATGATGCACATGTGCAACAATTCATTTGATTGTTCTCTGATGACACGTGACGTCGTCACACAAGACATCGCGTGACACGAGACACCGTCCTCTGTCAATGTGTAATACCTTCCCTCGTTCAAAGTCGTTAATCTTTCAAACGGTGCATTTCTTTCAAATGGGTTTGTTACCAAATATTGCTGTTCTGAGTCCTCTCAGAACGCCTATAACTGTATAAAAGGAATTCTGAATCACC
>NNCF01130299.1:61899-71958 GCA_002313205.1 Laupala kohalensis | reverse complement strand
ATATATGTATTATAACTCGCAGCTAACTTTTTATCTTATCTAGGAACTTTTGCTGAAATGTTTGAATCCGCCTCTGCCTTAGGGCATTTGATCGGAATTGATGGGATGGTCCCTTGCTTGCTTCCGGAGAGTAAATTAGTTTATTGTCCTCCACGTGGTCATACGCAGTTTGTACTGTTTTTTGACAATAAATTTATTATTATTATAAATTTTTTATAAATTTATTATCATCAGTGTTTGCTTGTAAAACAGACTTTTTGGATTACACACTACACAGATACAACACACATTTTTATAATCAAACCTAAACTCATTAATGTTATAATATATAAAACTTTTCCAACTTCACTTTATAAACGCATTTGTCGGAAGTGACATGTAGGCATCAAATGGTGACGTCATACATTGTCCAGAAATAGCATTAGAGACAACAATAATACAGATACTAACATTTTCTTTACTGACTTGTTTTATGAGTTATCGAATAAACAAAATATATGATGTGTATCTGACACCTGAGTCGCAGACATTAAAACATGTTCTCCTTGACCCGTTCCGTAAAGACCTTGTATTATAGATTTTTTTCACAATTACTATTTTCTTACGTGAAAATTTTCAGATTGTAAAAACCTAAGGACAGTATAATGATTTCGTGGTAAGTTCTTAAAAAACTATACTCAATTATTTATTTGTGTGTGAATCGATATTTGGAAGTGGTTGTAAAATAAGTATTGCCAAACAAACTTCAAAACCCAAGATCATATTTTTCTGTAATTTTTGCGGGAAATATATGTATTTTTCTCTGACTGTATTGAATACATTATCATACAGCGGGAAACTTTTTTTAGAAGAAAAGTGACGAATTTAGAATAGATCTAGTTCAAAGACATCATAACAATTTTAAATTTCGTAATAAATCCAACAAATTAATACTTTTTTCGCAGTATATCAAATTTAGATCTGCATGCTTTTTAGTATTTAGAAGAGTGTTCACTGATACAAAAAAACATGAAGACACTTTTCTTCTAAAAAACTTTTCCCGCGCTTTTGAAGGAGCATAGCAATATGTTCTTCTACATTTCATTTTCTTTCCTTAGATAATTACTAAACAGTAATAGATACTCGTCTTTCTAGAAATATAAGAAATATAATCTATTGGAATCGAATTTCAAGACCCCGCTGTAGATATCTCAATAGCATTTATATATTTCCACAGCATTTGGGAATAGAATTGTACATCTAAATTAATTAATTAATTGTTAAGTCGAGTATCTAAACAACCTATTATTTTTAGATAATGTTGGTAATTTAAATCAATTTGGGCTCTACTAATGCCTACCCAAGCGAGACATTAGGGAAAAACATTTTTAAGAATATTAAAATGTTCAAAAAAATTCGGTAAAATTAATTGCTTTTAAATTGTATTGCTAAAGTAAATGAGATTTATGAGAGAAAAAGTAATAATGAGCTAAGGTTTAGTGTGAAGTATTATTCCTGCTTGTCTAGCCGTCTGTTCTCTCGGTAGTCATTTCAGTTGCTGTGCGAAGTGTCACGACTTAGCTGTCTAACTGATTTATTGTCCCTTTTTTATGAAGCCTGAGAATAGTCTCAGTTTTGTAAGCATGAAATTGTAAGCAATAATTACAATTGTTATGAACATAACTCTTGCTTTTCAGGGATATTTATCAAGGTTATAGACTATGTTCCGTAAAACGTAAATGTTTTCTTTGAATTGAGCTCCGCAATTCAGAAAAAACTTCGAGATCCATTATAATCTTTTGAAAAAATTATGAGACAATTTCATATTAAAACATAATTATATTTGAGACAGCCATTTTACAATAATTTATTCGAATTTTACGTTATGAATTCTGAAAAACTTCTTGTCCAGCAAATGTGCTATAATTAAATGATATATTATTACTGATCAAATCGTAAGAAATAAATATGGAAACCAGTAGAATGAAGACAATATCACCCTTCACAGTCTTTACAGACATGTGTGGTTCTTTTATAATTGTACAGGTTTAAATTACATTTTAAGAATGAATTAGTTTCTTGAGAATTCATAATTGAAACTAGATCGATTTTATATTCAGTCGTGCGTGATGATCATTTTATTTAAACTATTTACGATATACCGTAAGTGAACATTAAAAAAAATGGTAAGAATGAAAAAAAAGTCGATTAATGAGTTTCTATTATAAAGGTGTGAATTTTTGAAGCAGATATAAAAAAATCTGGCATTTGTCAACATTGGTCATATAAACCTTTTATTTCATATAAGACTCGTACGAATTTGTTGTTTTTATGACGAGATATAGAAATAGTAGTTATTCTTGAATTGATCAAGTGTATTTATACGAAAAAACAACAACAGAAATTAAAACATAAAATTACTTCACGAATTACAGAAGAGAAATGAAATTACGTTTTAAGTTCGAAACATTGCCTTGTTTTAACTGTCACTCAAATAGAGATTACCTCACTAAAAACCTAAATGAACATGAACAAATGTTAAACCTGGATGAATATATTTTTAGAAAGGACTTCACATGTATGTTGAATATTATAAAATCTTGAAATACTGAATCTATACTATCAAATTCATATGCCAGGGATCGCAGGCAAAAACATTTATCTATCTTTCTCAATGTTTATTATTTGTTTTGGTGTCCGACAGGATCTTCTGAGAAACGCATCCCAATAATTCAAGATATACTATTTACGTTTCTATTGGACTTGATCATCAGACCGTCTCGTTTTCAAGGTTGCAACTATTCACATACATAATTGTATTCTTTCCAGTACTCATAACACACTTTCTTGCGAAGTTCGTCCATCACTTCTTGGAAACAAGACTTCACGCTACTGCGCGATACGTCATACTACTTAAAAGCGCGCGTTGTTTCTGAAAATACAGTACCGGCATGCAGCAGTGGATTAATCACTCAATGAAAGCAAAGTAATTACATGCATTGCAGTCACTGTTTTGTGTGCATCCAAATAACTGTTAACACTATCCCACATAACATGTTTGGAAACGAATTGATTGTTCCGCACTTTTTTCCTTTTAAGAACTAAACTCGCTTTCTCTTGCGTAAAATTCACTCAAGAGATTTGGTTCACTAAATTACTCCGATTTCAACGTCACTCGCAGAACGAAATGCACTTTTCCTTTTGTCCATCACAAACGAGTGACTCGACACACAGGCGCTTCTCCTCAAGTAACGCTCGAGAGCTTCACTTGCGTCATCACCGAGTGAGCGGGATGGAGGGGGGAAGGGAATTCACACGAGGGAGGTGACGTCGACTTACCTGCAGAGTGGTGAGCACTGCCGCGGCCATGGATGCCGGGCGGGAGGGCGTTCGTTCGGCCGGACGAGGTGTGCGCGGCGGCGGCGAGTGCCCGACTGCTGGATGTGTTCGTCCCGGCGCTACGCCACCGCCGCTGCCGCTGCCGCCCGACGCCGCACGCGTCTGTATTGCGAGAGGAGGAGGAGGAGGGGGAGTTGTCACCCTTTTCTCTATTGTAGACAGTGGCGGATCTAGACTGTAGTCATGGGGTGGGATCTGGGGAGCATTTCGGTTAGAAAATCATGGTTTACTACACAAATTTTATGAATATTATCTTTTATTCAAAATACATCAACTAATCAAATAGATAATCAACAATATAAAAATGTAACCATGTTTATTAATTGTTTAAAGTGCCAAAGTATGCATTTATCCGTTGAGAGTTCGTACATTCGCCACTCATAGACGGATTTTAATGGGGGGGNAGGGGGCTATGCCTCTCCCCATTGGACCTGACCTCTTAACTGATTGAAGTTGATAAATGGCATACTTTGTAGAAGTGTTGCCATATTAATAAAATTAATAATACCATATTTATAAATTTAATAAATAATAATTAATATTAATACCAGATGGTTAATTATTTATTTGATATATTTTATTTAAAGGTAATATTTATAAAATTTGTGTTGTAAAACCTTAATTTTTAAACAAAAATGCTTCCCGGTTANGCCCTCCCCCCCTTGATTTCGTCTAGATCCGCCACTGCTTGGTGATAACGGATTAGATGCGTTAGTATATAGATTGTGTGGACCGACTTGCTGAAATTATTCAGGGTAACAATAAAAAAAGATGTGTAATTTTTACTTTCTCGTATGTGTAGTTCAACGAAAGTATTTATTTATTACATTTCTTATAATGAGTTGTTTGTGTAGTTTCTGCTTTTTGTAAACATATTTTGTGTTTATTTTTATTTTTATATCATGTTCAATTGTCCTGATGTTATATTGCTTGTTACAGTTTTTTATTATTTGATCAGCTGACAACGGCTTGAAACGAAGTCGAAACATTATGACTTCACAAGTATGTATATCAAGTAAGTATCACAAGTATGCCCCTCCGTGGCGAAAGTGGCAACGTTGTCGCTCATCACTAAGTCATCCCGGGTTCGATTCCCGGAGGGGGCAAGAGAGAATTTGTAGCTCTTTGTATCCATGTCCCAGTTTGATTAGCTGGGATTTACAAAGAGACCGACCTCTGCGACTAACAACTGCAGTTGTAATCGGATACAGTGCTCTGGATCATATCTAATCGCTGCCCGATCTCGGTTATTACGACGCTATTAGTGAGTAAACTCAANTATATATATAATTCGTCTATAAAAGCGTAAGGACGTATTGTAATAGAATTCAGATCACGAGGTCTGGCCTTCCACCTAACTGTGACTTGGGAGAGGGAATTGGGAAGACCAGGGAACTTATGGCATCGGTCTGGGGTAGGTAAGGAAAACTACAGCTGAAAACCTCACCTAGGTCGGCCGACCAGTGTTTGAACACGCGCTCTATCGCTTAGCGGCATCGTGGAAGTGGAGACGATATCACCTGTAATGTAATTGCGAAAGAAATTCGTTTGCTAGATTTTGACGGTATATTCGTTTTGGATGTTTCTAGTACGAAGGGTTGCCGTCCATCTTTCTACCTGACACCGTCTGTACGCAGCGATTCTGGCTGAACAGATGGGTCAATTTCATAAATAGTACATATTGGTAGTAATATCGACTGGTTTTGAGGGGGTATTTCAAGCATGCGTTCATAGATCCGGATATGTGTACCGATAAATTACATTATGTGTTCTTCGCTCACTATATTCGCCGTGATTTTTACGTATTAACATATGATACGAGAGCAATCTTGAAACATACATTGTTTAAGAAAAGCTACTAAAATATAGTTTTTTATGTACGATAACGATTTTGTTTTTATCGTGAAGACCAGAATATTGGGGAGATTCACACTCTCCTTTGCCGGTATTGTCGGAGTTCCAGCTCCTCAAATCTTCTAACCCCGAGTCGGTGCTAGTGAGCGGGATGCAGGTAAATTCTCAAGAACCAGCGTTAACCAGCCAAGAATCAAACTTATAAAGGAACTATGTATTAGCCAGAATGTGTATGGTCCATAATAATTATTTCACAAAATATCACCCATGGCAGAGAAAGAGTAAGTTCATGCTGCTTGTGTTAATTTAACTTATTAAGTATATCCGACTCTTGGTTTGGTACGGAAAATTCTTCTTGTGATTTGGTCTCATTGTATCATTGAGTGATAGAATGAGGAATGGATCCCCGGTCAACCGAACTAAGCAAGATTTTCGTATGACGTTTCACTCACTTTTTCCAGGCTAGTGTTGGTTCGGTACCTTACGTTCCCCAGAAACCCAATATATCTTCCTCCCTATTCCTCGCCTAATCATGGTCCTCCCTATTCCTCACCTGACCAGATCTTATGGATGACTTATGGTCCTCGCCATAAGTCATTAAAAAGTAAATCAGTAAAAACAAGTACAAAGTAACTTCCCTGGGCGGACATTTCTCAGCAGCAGTCATTTCCCTATAGCGGACCATTTTTCACTCGGTCATTTTATCCTAAATTTATCTTCTCTTCCCAGAAGCGGACACTTCTCATTAACGGACAGATTTTAAGGTCGCATATGTGACCGTACACAGAGATGTTTCAATTTAAAAAATCGTAAAAAAATAATTGCATGAAATGTTAATTATGGGAGATAAATTATAAGTCACCTATTGCGTACAATTTCCAAACTCGGTTTCACCTACCCACCAACAGTGATGATAATTCGCCTTTTGGCGTTAATATTTCTTTCGTTTTTTATATCGTTAAATGACCGTTAGGTCAGGGAAGGGAGATCACACATGGTGTGTGTGTCAGATTTAAAATTGCTGTATTCAGCTTATTGGCTCTGTGATTTTATATCTTCTTGGGTTGCTGACTGCATTAATAACAATATTCATTGAAAAAGGCAATGGAAATTATTTTATTTATAAACTGAAGGAGAATGATGAGATAATTAGAGTTTCCTTTTTTAAATTACCCATTCAGCAAAATTCATCTGAATGAAACAAATAGCCTTGTTATTAGATTATTTTAATGAAAATGTTAAGCTGAAAAAAAATAGAAAAATTGTTGTTGTTTTTTTCATATTATGTTATTCACTTTCTATACGTATCGTGGTATCCGGCAAGGATTACACTTATCCAACTTCATGAAAGAGTTGCTGCGTGTTAACAACATTACATTAGTATAAAATAAAAATGGTTGTATCACAAATCTACAAAAATACGCATAAATTGAAAAAAAAATCAACAAACAAGCAAAAGTAGACCAATACTAAAAAATTTGAGCTAATCACTCTCATTCAAAATTCATTTGTCAAATCTCCATATTTAATGTCAAGACAAGAGTATGAGATAAAATAACATGTTTTTAGAAGAAGAAAAATTATGTTTCTGATGAAAACAGTAAACCTTTATTTTTAAGGCACTATTTAACTGATAAAAATTGGTGAAAAGGATACTTTATACCAAGCAGAGTTTCGCCGTGCGGGAAGCAGCTGTCAGTTTGGGAGGATGTGAACATGTGACCTGAAGAGATTAAGTAACATCAGCTATGCAATTTTGAATAAGAACGTAGCTGGTCAGCATTCATGTAACAGAGCCAGAGGATTCAAACTGTTTTTAAGATGAGTTTCGGTTGTAACCAACATTATGCATTCTTAAACAACGCTGTGTTTTGTATGACGAAATGGTACATTTGTCGTATGGCGAACAGGTGGTATAGTGGTTGACACCACTTCGATCCAAACAAGAGTTTCGGGTTCGATTTTCGACTCGTTCTTATTCTGGTCGTTGTTATCTCAATAAACGCATTTATTTTTTTACCACAAGATTTGCAAATTCCACATTTTTTTTAAAATAATTAAATTAATCTATTAAGGAATATCACGTGATATTCTTATGCTGAATGATAACAACGGCGAAGTGTTTTTCCCAATCTGTACCATTTGAAGAGAATGCTTGTTACTTCCTTCTTCTCGACGTAACTCATACGTCATCTCCATGTGAAAGTAAATCTGAACGATTAGTTGCATACGCTCAAAGCAGGTCTATTAACATAAATTACGTATAATGGCAACGAACAATAACTCGTAAGAATTCAGACGCGTAAGTACATAGTCGTACTGAGGAGCAACAATTGCGAAAAGATGTACAAACGACCGGGAGCGAATTTAGTTTACTCCGTGGCTTAATTTCTTGTTGCGTGGTTCAGATTTTCAGTCGTTACCCGCAGAGCCACACAAATTTGCGGGTGAAAGATATTGTGAATTACTGTAAATGTTAATGTACTAAGGTCCTCGCAGCGAAAGTAAAGCGATGAGATGTAACCATTGAAGCAAAAGCGGTGTTGCCATATGTCTGCTGCGAGGAGTGATCTAGCATACCCGTTATAGACGGCATACTGTGGCATCCCCAAAAAGGTTGCTCTTAACCGTTGAAAAGCTAACTTTAGTAACTGATATGCCAACTGTATCGGAGTGTTTGATCTTTAATCTTTGACTGAAATAACAACGGTTAAAGATCAAGCCCCACCGTCACAGTTGGCATATCAATTACTGCCGGTTCTACGAATTGGCTGATGTAGGCGTTACCATCCGGATGTAAACTAAGATTCTGCTGACACGAGAAAAACACCCGCATGTTTACAGCGAGAGGAAGATTCAGGAATCTCGTAATGTTTGCTTTGGCTCCTAGACTTTCTCCTAGGCGGTCCAAATCTACCTTACGGTCCAACGCCGTAGAAAAATAACCTTATTCTTCGTATATCCTTCCGCGAGTGCTGCTACCTCCACCATCGCCTCCATCTTCACACATACAACATATTTTCTTAAAACTAAATCGCCGGGTCTAACAAACCTAACATCATTGTTCATGGCTAACCTAACATCATTGTTCATTATAATTGTTNTTATAATTAACATACCCCTAACATACTAACATAAACGGTGGCGGAGAGAAGAAAATAGTGCGGAACAATATTTCTTTATAACTACCGTAAATATTAAGAGCGAAGAATACGGCTTATATTTTCGGAACCGTAATAATATTTGTAGTATTATGACATTAATCATTTTTTCGAAGCCTCTTTGGACCATATGCTATACTTTGGCCAAAGAATCTCCAACAGACAACCTTATGTAGTCCGGTCGAGATGATACATACTAGTAACCCATTTGTATAAGATTCAAAACAGCTGATAGTAGAACAAACAGGAGTGAGGATGGATGGAGTGAGGATGAATGGAAGGAGGATGGATCAAAGTAGTGAGAGGATGGATTCAATGTCCTATGATTCAAAAGGGGGTCGACTATGTATAGCAATGTCAGTTTAAGTTCCGATACGTACTATAAATGTTGTAGTTTAGGGAAGGTGCCTCTTCCTCTTGATTGCATTTCGAATTATAATCTACGGCTTGACCCTGTCTAAATATTTTAGGTGGCTGTGCTTGAATATCACTGTATGCATCTCCTAAAAATAAATAATTCCTGTTCTTCATTCAGTGAGTTAGTTTCAATTCAAAATTGGATGTTAGGTGACATTGAATATTTATTCATTGATTTCATTTTGAACTACACATTAAAAATATTCATGTTTTTCGTAATGATTACATTTTCAATTTTCTCTCAAGATTTATGGAAGGGTGAAAAAAATTAGTTCACTAAAATATATGGTCCTATTTCTAAAATTAATCATTTGCATCCTGAAAACGATAAGATTTTTAATTTACTTTCTTGGAAAATGTCATTTTTTAAAATAAGTTCACATTCTGGATATAAAATCTCGGTCATTTAGAAGGAAATTAATTATTATCGAGGGAAATACGATTAGGTCGAAAGATTAATAAACAGAGCTTGTTCAAGAAAGCTTAGATAATATCTTTATGAGATTCAACATGAATGACGAATGGGCAATTCCATTCAATTTATTTAAATCTTGCTTTATTTTATACTCCATCTTACAAGTCTCAAATATTCTTTCTCAATTATTTTAACCCCGTCTTCAACAACGTCATTCCGGGGTACATGTGGTTACGAGTGGGCAGGATGAAATTCACGTATCGCTGGGACCGACAGGTGTTGGAACTGAGATTAGATGCGGTTCTTTTCAAGGTCTACGAAGCAAACATTTGCAGTGTCTCCTAAAATGCTCGATTGACAGGGTGCTTGACAGGCAGTCAACTTCGCGCAGACATTTCGACGAAAACTTCGACACGGAAAGCAGAGATGATGGAAAACAACCTATAGTCTTGCCACGAATGGCAACGTAGGTGCTCGTAGCTCACGCTACGTAAAGAACTCACTTTCGCTCTCTGATTGTTTACTTTTAAAGTTTAACTGATATATTTACAAATAAAGCTAAAATATTCTGCAAGAGCCAAATCCTCCCTAAGCCCTTCCCAATTTTTTATGATGGAAGCACATATTTCTTTAGACAATCAAACATTACTGTGTAATATTGTTGATAAAAACGCACTAAAACGATAAATTGCAATAGTTATGTTATCATATTTTATTATTATGAAAATATTACATTATGATAATTATACTTAATGGTGATAATAATATTAAATTACAAATTGGTGGTTGCGCTTCACTATAATGATACGTATTATTATTATTATTATTATTATT
>NNCF01130299.1:26870-60561 GCA_002313205.1 Laupala kohalensis | reverse complement strand
TAAGGGGGTGAAATGGGGGTTGGAATGTTTTATATTGTATACCACCATAATTAGAGTGTCTGGAGAAATTAAAACCAAACGTGATATACAGATGACTGATTATATGACAACAAGCATTATGGGGATAAGGTACCCCTAGCTAGCACCCGTAGATAGGGAGTGAGAAGGGGATGACATGTAAAATTAATGGAAAAATCCGATATTAGATAGGGGTTTCGGTGCCTTTGGGATGGATAAGGACGACCCAGTTGGTTTCTAAGTTAACAATTAGTCCACATTGCAGATAATATACCCCTAGCATCTCTAGAGTAGGGGTGGGAAAGAAGAACAGATAAACATAATTTAAAAAATCGATATTGGTGTTGAATAAATCATATTCTGTATCCTCAAAGTAAATTCTTCATCCATCCTCTGTCCCTTCGCCATCGTATGGCTCCTAGACTGGAATCAACTGGCATCATGAAACTACACGAGAGCAAAGATGTGGGACAAAGGAGTCCTAAAAATAATGAAAGAGGAAAGGAATATGGAAGAACATTGAAAATTTAACTGATGCTCCTTGCTTCTGATGGAGTGACGGGACGGGATAATATCTATCAAGTGAGATGCAAAAGGTGATAGTACTAAAATGCGCTCCGCCCTGCTCCGCTCGAAAATCGCAGAAAATCGCAGGTTTGACTTAGTACTATGGGTGCTCGTGCTTGAAACGCTCACAACTACGGATTAACTCACAATACTTTTCCCTGGCGAACCCGACGCTTTTGTCCGAAGATTTGACCGCCACGGTGATGGTATAAATAATTTCAGAGGTAGTCTTCCCTCATGACGGAAATCAGATATGCACCGGATGGAACTGATAAATATCATGTGTACTGAAAATATATCTACAACGAAGAGTTGACTAAATTTTTCTTCATTCGTATTCCAGGACTTTCCATTCCTTCAGATAATAAATATTCACATTTTACCGTACATCATATACCACTATTTCTTTGTTGTAAACATATCAAGCGACGTGTCCTGTTTAAAACGCAAAAAATTCATATTATTAAATAAAAAAACAATTATTAACTTTGGTAAACATGAAAAACTATTACGAACAGTTAATTTATGACTTTAACAATTAAAGAAATTTATTAGTCACGTACGTTTGCACGTACATCACGAACCAGTTATATAATTTTGTTTAATTTAAAAGCAATTAGAGATTATTTCTTTAGCCTTTGAAGAGCTATACCACGAAACAATTTCACACGTATATGATTGCTTAAATACTCTCATGAGTATGCAAATTAACTCACGCAAATGTTATCTCAAACAGAAACGAGTTGTTACCTTGACTGTGGAAATGAACAGGTCAAATGTTTGCGGAAACCATGGTAACAAAGTTCTCAAAATATATTACATTATTTACGAAGCAACATAGTTCTTTAAAAAATGAAATACATCGACGACTAAAGTTGTTTTAAATCGAAAAATAATGTGATAAAAATGCCAGACTTCTAATTGAAAAGAGTAGTGATAGTTATGGTTCTATCGTAATATTACTTGAAACAATTTGTTTCTTTAACATTTAAACTTGTGTACGAACGTCAATTACAGTTAGGGAGAGTAGTGTAACTAATGTAACTCAATCTAAGTTATATTATCAGTAGAAGTGTTTTCAACATTACAACTTAGTTTTTCATTCTCCACCTATCAAGGAAGATAATATAATGAAACTTGTATTATATTATTATGAGTCAGCGTGGTTCAGTGGGTAGAGCGCTGGATGGCTGGGGTTCAAACCTCGGTGAGGTGGAAATTTTCATTACACCTCAACTCCCAGACCTACTCAGCCTGCTGTAAAATGAGTAAAACGGGTTTTTCCTGGGGTCAAACCGGTCGGAGCGAGATACTGACCACGTCTCCTCCTTCTAGTACTGAAGTCAAATAGTTTGTTTGATTATATTAGGTCATGAGGAAGGTTCAAACAAACCGTCGGTCATTATCAAACCTTCGATTCTCGCAAAACCTGACAGTTCTTACATTTTTAATACAAAATGTAAATTGAATGCAAATATCGTTGTGCATATTAAAGTGCCCTTTAAATTGAACGAAGAAAATTATTATTTATTAATTTGTATACAAATTATAAACAATCTTACAATTATAATGTTACATTATTGTTTATGTATTACAATGATTATTTTCCATGTGCATTTTGTGCATTTTCACTGCAAAATTCATTTTGTACCCAAATACACATGCAGTGACTTGCTTCGTAAGTATTTATTGTACAGCCCATATATTTAAGCCCATACTTTAAATAATAATAATAATAATAAAGTAACGACCATTTGTATTTGAATCCACCTTCTTCCGTAAATGATGTTTAAATGAAAATCACGATTCGAAAGAAAGATTTACCATACTTTTATGAATTGAGAGACACCAGTTGTGAGATGTAATTATAATATCCATGTCTGTAACACGTTCTGAAAACCTTGTCTTGGACGTTATTAAAATTCTATTTATTACTGCCTGTTCGATAAGTAAGGTGCTGGACACAAAAACACATTTATAAAGATCTTATGACTCTTATCTTAAAAAACATAAGAGTCATATAAAAATTTGATTATTAGAACACAAAAGAATGTAACAAATCCAAATTCAACAAAAATATATTAAACTTCTTAGCTGAAGTATCGTAACTCATAATTTCTATTATAATCAATTTTAATTTTTTTTTAAGTACAGCGATTTATTTGATAAAAAAAATAACACCATAATGAACGTTTCTTTAAAAAATCAATATGTCAAAAATTGTACGTATGCTTGATTAAACCGACAGTAGGTAATGACGTTTGAGATAGTGGGGCCATACCGCACTAATAAGACAAATAAGGATTTTCCTTTAAAAACGCCCATGCATAGGTCAATAGTGCCCATGAAAGTTTATAGCACCCAACCGTCATTTGATACCCGAGTGGGCGTCATTGTCCACTTTGAACGATTTTATAATAAATTACATTTTAGCTCAAAATACTGCTATTAATGAAATTTTTAAAAATATGAATGTCTACAAAAAGTACAGCAAAAAAGGAAAAAAAAACTAACAATTTTTTCATAATAATTCTGACAATACCGGTGTCCTTGAAGCATAGAACGTCACTGGCAATAGTGTGTGGTACGAGCGACTTGCGTTCGCGCTAGTGTGTTGCTATGGGTGTGGACTATGAGTGAGAGTCGTGACGCAAGTATATCTTCTGTGATGTGGACATTATTAACAGTCTGTGTGTTTATTGCCATGCTTACGTCAATAATAATAGTTTTAACCGGGAAAAAATATTACCTGGAGATGGTTTACAGCTAAATGTTAAGATGGAAAGTATTTTTGTTGTTGTTGATAAAGNATATATATATATATATATATATATATATATATATATATATATATATATATATCAAAAATAATTATATTGCGATATTTTATAAAAGTATTTTATGATAAATATATTGCGTTCATTCAAATATATAAAAAAGCTTACCAATATTTACTGAAGTTAGTTCCAAAATGTCCCACTCGAATTGACAAACGTAAAACTAATTTTGATTGACTTGTATATTTAATTATTTTCTGGAATCATCAAAACTGATTGATATATACGATTTTTTTAGTACAATTATATTTGTTTACTTTTTTCTGCTCACATGTACTTTGAATTGTCACTTTGGAAACCAGCATGGCTTAAGAATAATGAATAATGAGCTCCTCACACTCATTAATTACAGGGAATCGACTACTATAAAATTGGTTGACTAAAATTCGGAAAAAACTCCTTGCCAAAATAAATAATTACAGGGGTTGTTGGGTATTCCCTCACTGAAGGATATTTGAAGTGTGATATATCTTCGTGACTAACTTTCATGACCCATGAAGCCCAATACTGTAAGGCCCAGTATTTTAGGGGAAAACCAAAAGATGCTTTTTGTAATTGTGTTTATTATGTAATAAAAATACCTACAAAATTATTCCTACAATATACAACTCAATAAAAAATCTGCAGAAGAAATTACTTTATGAACTTTCTGTTTATTAATGTAAATGTTTGCAAACTTATACTGAGTATTTCATTAACGAAAAAATGAAGATAGTGGGTGCGAAATCTTAATGCGATACTCCCACTTTCAGGCCTAATTATTTTAGTTCAAAATTTTTTTTCGTAATTTTATGAAAGTTTCTTCTGTCTGTTTTAAGTACACGTTATTTATCTGTATTATTTCCCTATAAATTCATTTTAACATTGTGTTCGTATCTATGGCACTGCACTCACAACTCACCTCTTTAGAATTAGAGAATTGTTGCTAACAGAATAGACAAATTGCTCCTCCCTAATGTGGGTCATTTCCCTCCACTGACAATACAGAATCTAATTCGTCTGATTCGTCACTTGCCAAATCTTGGTCTAAAGAATCACTTAGAGAGGAGGATGGTTCCATTCTATCAACTAGGGTTTGAATTGCTAATACCACCATTTTTAAGTCAATGTGTTGTCATGGGCATAGTCCAAATGTAGGAGTCTACTCCTTAACAACCTCCCGCTGCAAGTACTTAACTAAATACACCACGATAATAAAACTAAAAAAATAACGAATTTTTTTGGTAAATTTTAAATCAATATCGTCTTCATTATTGAATAAAACGACCTATTTCACAGAATATCCTCTTCACTCCAAACGGGCGAGCGCATACTGTTAAAAAGTGGTACTCACTTCTTTCTCAAGAGGAAGGTATTCAACTGCATATCCCGTGAGTTCATCAATTTCCGGGCGAAATATCGAAAAGTTTCATATGAATGTATATTACACGGTTCCATCTTTTCAGCTGCAATACGTAATTATGGGAAGTGTCGTCATCCAATCTCAATGAGAATATAGCAGGGTTTAATCTGTACGTTATGAGTAGAATACACTCAAAATAAAGAACTAGATCTGAGTGTTCCTCAATGAAAAATTAAATGTGATGAAATTAAAATGTGTTCAGAATATTCGCAATAGTCTGGATATAGGCCATGGAAGCAATGCCCGAAGATATTTATTAATGTACTTAACGGGACTCAGACTGTAGTTTGCTGGAAGTAGTCATGTACAAAGGAGTGTAGATTTCTGAAAATGTGTGATTTTTCATGATTTAGCATACAAAAGTTATGTTTGGATACAGCCCAATTCCTTAATTATAGCCTCACTACTTTAGCACCTGCTGCTTTTCTATCATATGAGGATTAGTACAAATATTCTTACTAAATTGCTATTTATGTAAGTAAAAATAATCTAATTCCCATTTCGAAAAATATCAAAACAGCTGACACATACAAGGACACATACTGAAAAAGCTTAAAACCTAAAACAGAAATTGCTACATCGAATTTCCAAACATCTACACGGACCAATCCTGGAAAACATGTATACAAAATATATGTCTTAAAAAAATAACGGATGAAAGGTACTTGAGCGAC
Source organism: Laupala kohalensis (assembly GCA_002313205.1). NCBI lineage: Eukaryota > Metazoa > Arthropoda > Insecta > Orthoptera > Trigonidiidae > Laupala > Laupala kohalensis. Next base: position 55,063 of record NNCF01130299.1, on the reverse strand, counting down.
ACTTAATTGGGTTTATTGCTAGTAGTTCAGATATTACGTGTTTATTGGTAGTAGTCCAGATATGCTAGACAACAGACATTGGACTACAGGGAAAGTTTTGGAGAAGTAGTGGTTTTTAGGGAGCTGATTACGAATTTCAACTTAGTCCTCTCGAGAAAGTTTGGAAAACATTAAAAAAAAATAAACAAAATCCAAAAATTCGCGCCCTCTTTTGGTGTTGATTTATAATATAAAAACAGTGCACTACATGATGAAAATATTCCTGAGTGAAAATGTACTCCATCATGCACCCGTTCTTTTTTTCTCAGAAGGAGCAAAGTTTCAGATTTTTACCCAACTTTCAAACAAAAGTTTCCAAAATACTGGAGTATAAATTCAACGCCCTCTATTGGGTTTGTACTTCACGTGAGAAAAAGAAAACGGATGCAAGTTGTATATTTTGTATTGTTTATTTTTACAAATTATTATATTCTTCGCATATAAACTATGCAAAGAAAATAATTATTTGTAAAAATAAACTAAACAAAACACACAACTTGCACCCGTTCTTAATATACCGTACTTAATAACCCGTATATAATAAATTAAAAACCAAAAAGGATACGATTTTTAATTTTTTAAAGTTTTATTCATGTTTCCAGAACTTTCTCAAAGTGACAAAATGAAAATTCGTAATCAGCTCCATCAAAACCACACGGGAGCAAAAAATCACCGTTTCTCCAAAACTTTCCGAGTACACCGTTTTTGGAACACTGAATGACTGAACTATAGGGTTGTCATTCGTCATGGTTTTCCTAGTTTGAAGGGCGTCCAAGGAGCGTCCTGGAGGGATTTTCTGCAACTTTCTGTTTTTGAAAACCCTGCAATGCAATTCTTGCGCCTCCGCTTATTCACCGATCACTTGCATCTATGCAACAGTTTCTCATTAATTGTAGATGCGATTCAGTTTATTGGAAAGGAAAAACAAATTATCTATTTTATTACTTTATAATTTATAGTTTCTATATGACACTTTATAACTCATTAAAATTAATTTATTACTATTTGTGGTAAAATTTATAGTAACAAGGCAATGTATGGAGTGGAAGTACCAATTTCTAATTTTTTGATCTTCTTATCGTGGATTTGTGACTTTATTGATACCAGCCCTAACAAGAGCGAGTGTTATAAGAAATGAAAAGGGCGCGGGCGCCTCGTGCAGTAAACCTACGTACAAAAAAATATATAAATTAAGTGGAATAAATACATTGGAATGCATCGTAGAACGAAATGACAATTTTAACTGATTCGACAAATATTTTCATTTTTATTATCGGAGAAAAATCGCTACCTTTCGATGACCAGAACAGTAGACTGGCTCTACCTCCGTTGGTTTAGAAATTTCTTAGTAACTGACAGTATCTTTGAACTACATTTGCCTCCATTTATCGTTATTCTCAAAAGGTTGATCTATCCAATACTGGAAATTCTATTCAACGCTAACTGCACTCGTACAAAACCCAACAAATTACGATACAACTGTGTTTTTCCATGAACGGACGCAATTGCAGTGATTGTGAGATCAGTATTTGCGCACAATCGTTTCTGCGCATGAGCTCGAATTCAACGTTCAAATCAAGATCATTGCTTTTCCTGGAAATGAGCAGTATAATCGAATTCTATACTCCACAAGTATAAAGCACTAGAAAAAGCACTGCCCGATAATTACGTAATAATCAGTAGTAATAACTAAATCAAAAGATAGATTAATTAAAGATTTTATCATTAATTTTTAATGTGCTCTTCGCCTTGTAACTCCTCTTTGCATGAACTCCTTGTATAACTTTGAGAAGTCGTTTCACCTACATTTCAAATGATGGTGCTAACAGCGACTTGAGCTTAGGTTTTCAAGCTATGCCATGTGTGTTCTGACGTCAGTTAGATTTGGAATCACTTTCTCTGGTTCCGAGAAATGGAACATAAACTGCAGCTTGATCGGTGTAGATTTAAAACATGATATTTCAGAATACGGGTTTCAGGATTGGGAGCAGTGGACAGAAACAGAACAAGATTATTTGCAGTTTGAGGAATACGTCATGCAGATCATGTGCATGAGAAAATAATGCAAATTTACATAAATAAAGCAAAAAAAAAGGAAACTAAGGAAGACCAAGAAAATGAAGAAGAATTACCGTGGTAGTGGCCAAGAGGTTGAGAAATGGGTAAAGAAGCAAAAAAAGGGGGGAGGGGGAATATAGGTTTGGTTGGGGGCAAAATTTTTTGGAATCGGATTTCTCAATATCAGACTTGAGTTATCTGGAAATTTTTTTCCCAATGTTGAAAATTTTGAGAGATGGTTGTTTAATCGTTATTAACTGTTAGTTGAAAAAAACTGTTAAAACTCTTTCTTCTGATCAAATTATTTAGGTTTTGGCGCCGGAGATACTTCCATGTTGATTATGGAATTTATACGATTATGTATGAAATTAAAGCTACTTCTGCTACTTTTCTGAAAACAGGCTAAAAGCAGGACGAGAAACGGGTCCCAGGATGTGTGGATAATCAATTACAATAAATGAAAAACTAATTTTAAAATTTTACACTTTCAAATAAAAAAATTGTGTCTCACTCCCAGACTTTTATGTTTAACAACTCAAGCAAGGTCAATACTTCACAAATAGAAGGTGCATGTGGGAGGGTGGTCACATTTTACTTAACGAAAAAAGAGCGAAATTCCTAAAAAGAATTGATCAAGGCACTAATTTGTGAGAAAAATTTAGTGTGTTATTATTTAGTTAAATTATACAAATACATTGAATAAATATGATATTCTCATTACTAATACATACTAAACTAAATGTTCAGTGCGACGATTTTTCTGACCGGCAAGCTGTATTCGGAATGGAGAGATTTCGTGGCAAAATGAGGAATAAAATAATAATAAGTATTAAATGTGAACATTTTGTCTATTTTTCCAAATGATGGTTTATGCAAAAAAGCAAAATCATACTTACGAGTATTTCATATTAGCATTTCCACGATATTGTATGACGAAACGATTTTCAAAACCTCATCGAACAAAACACACAAGTGGTAAAATAATGTAGGAAACACTTGGACTCCCAAAATAAAACAATGTTTGAGAAATATTCTTTTTTTGTTATACGTGAAAATGTAAATTACAAAAGCGTTTTAAATACATTATGATTTGAAATATTCTTCAAAATCTCTTCGAACAAAATGTTGGAGGAGATACGTTTATTTCGAAAATTCTGTGTTATCAAAAAATAATCTCTTATCACGTTCATTATAAAGTATTTTCCCTGAGAAGGACACAGTTTTGAAGAAACATTCGCGAGAAATAGTCACGATAGATCTAGTGAGGGTTGGTTATCTGATTATCTCTTCATTGAAGTCTTCGATTTTATGACAAGTTTGTAAACACATAATACATGATAACTTTCGGTCAAGTGAAAATGGCGACGAGCCGGGAATCGAACGCGGGACTCCTGCATTGTTCGCTGGGATGTTAATCATATCACCACTTCCACAACTGTACATCTTTTCCACACATCTTCTCCACGTGTAGGGTACATGGAAGAAATAAATAGATAATACATGCTAAGAACATATTTCTTTTTAGATTATAAAATTTTCTTTATGATGGTACCTCGATTTTGAATATTGGTTTAGTATGTTGGGAGAAAAAATAGGATATTTAATCAATCTAATTTTAAGAAATACTTTTACTTGAATTTAACTTTTGTAATATATTGCAATGCGACATTTTGTATCAACTATTTTAATTTAGATCCAAACCAAGGCGCTGAGAGTCCTATTATTAGTAATATACATGTTGTAATATGTTCCACCCACGATAATTGTGTAAATTGATTTATCCCATGTTATGAAGCCCTACATGTTTTTGGTGTTTACTTCAGAATTGGGCTCGAACGCTTTCGAATAGGTTCATGAATATGAACTGGTTAAAGTGGTGAAAAAGCAAGTAAAAATTACCTACTCTCTCGTAAAATTTACTTTTGTACTTTTTAGAAAATGAGTACAAAACTACCTGAAGGCAACCGGTTAGTCGTATGACTATGTGTACAAACTCTATTACTCAAGATAACTTTAATTTCTTCTTGGAATAGGCTTGTGACATTTAAAAATATCACTGTTATCGGTCAAAAGTAAATTCAATAACATTGATGTACTATGCCTCACAGATCATTGGCTTTCAACTAACAACATCCACAATACTGCTATTTCTAATTATTATTTAGCAAGTTCTTACTGTAGACAAAATTTTAAAGGAAAAAATCCGCACAGAGGTACATGTATCTACGTTCGTAATGATATATTATCTTCTTCATTGCCAGGTTACGAGAACTTCTGCATAGATAGTGTGTTCGAATTTTCTGCAGTTAATCTGACCGACACCGGTATTGTTGTTTTTTGTATTTATAGACCTCCTCAATCAGATCTTGATATATTTTTTCGAAACTTCGAAATTGCTTTAAAACATATCACACATAAATCTACTAAATCTATTGTTATATGTGGCGATTTCAACATCGATTTCCTGAGTACATCCGACTCTGCACATTCACCAATTAATCGATTCAAGAATCTTATCGATTCCTTCAACCTTATTACTACGATAAACGACCCCACTCGCCTCTCCGACTCATCTCAAACATTGCTAGATCAAATTATAGTCAACAATGGAATCTCGTATCTCTCTGAAGTGTTTATCGCCGGATACAGTGATCACCTTGCTCAAGTATTGACTATTAATAATAAACTAAAACCGCTTAAAATCCTTTACAAATTTACAAGAGAGTTTAATGACATAAATAAATCCATATTCGTAAATTATTTGCGTGAAGAAACATGGAAAGATGTTTACAATTGCCAAAACACCGACGACAAATTCAATGTATTTATCTCAACATTCCTAAAACATTACAACTCTAGTTTTCCCATAAAACGCAAGTTAATTAACACAAAAAAATACAATAGATGGATCACCCTAGGGATAAGAATTTCTTCAAAAAACAAACGCCGTTTATATTATCTTTCAAAACTCTATAACCAACCACCCGAATTCAATGATTATTTTCGTAAATATAAGTCTATTCTTCGAAAAGTAGTCTATGCAGANTTATTTTCGTAAATATAAGACTATTCTTCGAAAAGTAGTCTATGCAGCTAAAGTAATGGAAAACGACAGGCATATACTAAAATCGAACAACCGGATGAAATCCATGTGGAATATTGTTAAAAATTACACGTCAACTTCTGAAAATCGCGAAGAAAATGTTTCTCTTTTAGACGATGGCAAAATCGTATCAAATCCTCCGGACATCGCAAATTTGTTTAATTCTTACTTCTTAGAAGTAGGTAATATAACGAACTCAATATATCCAAATCAATGTCCTCCAATTATATCCACCCACGTACCCAATTCTATGTTCACTTCCGAAACTAACGCCAGTGAAGTCATGAGAATCATCAGCTCATTAAAAAACAAATTTTCAACAGGCATAGATGATATACCCACGTTTATTGTCAAATTTTCGTCCTACGCTATATTAAATCCATTCATAAAAATTTTTAATAGTTCTTTATCGGAAGGGATGTTTCCTAAAATATTTTAGAGAGCTAAAGTGAAACATTTACACAAGAAAGGAAACACACTTAATATTGGAAATTTCCGACCAATATCTCTATTACTCACTCTATCTCAAAAATTCTAGAAAAATTGTTCTACAAGCGTCTTCTAGATATTTTATCAAAAAATAACATTCTCTCTGACGATCTGACGGTTTTAGGAAATCCTTTTCCACTACAAGCGCCATATTTTCCTTCTTAAACGATGTTACCACATCTCTTGACCGTGGAGAAAATCCTCAGGGTGTTTTTCTTGACTTATCCAAAGCATTCGATGTCATCGACCACGGAATTCTCCTTTCCAAATTGCATTCTTTAGGCATTAGTGGACTTCCACATCAATGGCTACCTTCTGATTTAAAAGATAGACAGCAACAGGTAGAAATATCCTATACTAAAAATAAAATACTTGAGCGTTGTCTTTCAGAAACAAAGCCACTTACTTGCGAGATACCTCAAGGTTCAATTCTCGGTTCTATACTGTTTTTATTGTATGTGAACGACATGTCTTCATCCACATCAGATTGCAAAATGGTTCTTTTTGCTGATGATACTAATTTACTTTGTAAACACGCCAACGCTCAAAACGTTTTGTCTAACATTTCGACTTGGTTCCATGCAAATCGTCTCATTGTAAACACTGACAAAACAGTGTCTATGTCATTTCACAATAGTATCACAAAATCTTTACCCCAGGTTTCTCTTTCTTTAAACGGAACACAATTAAAAACTGTTACGAATACAAAATTCTTAGGTCTCCATATTCAAGACAACCTCAAATGGAATTGTCACATTGACAATCTTAATTCCCAATTAAGCAAATTGTGTTACGCATTCCGAATCTTAGTTAACGCAGTTAGTCCACGTATTTCCCGTTGCGTATATTTTGCAAACGTTTACTCCCATTTACGTTACGGCATTACCTTCTGGGGTAATTCCGGTCAGAGTATTCAAACTTTCAGAATTCAGAAGAGAATAGTTCGGATAATTTGTAAATCTCACCCCCGAAACTCTTGTAAACCTTTATTCAAGGAATTAAATATCTTAACTCTTCCCTGCATTTATGTTTATGAAACAGTCGTGTTTTTTAAGACCGAATTACTGAAGTGCCACCCTTGCTTCATGCGAAACAGTCTCGTTCACGAACACAATACTCGCAGTAGGGATATTATTCATTGCCCTAGGGTGTCAACCACTCTTTGCCAAAAGGGACCATATCATTCGGGAATCGTTCTATATAATTCCCTTCCCAAGAATATAAAAGATATTATGAAATTGAATCTCTTCAAATCCACGGTTAAAAACTACCTCCTGCACCAATGCTTCTACAATGTAAAAGAATTTATTTATTTTAATAAAAATTGAATCCGTCTTGTACTTTATCACGCCATATTTGTAGTACTTTTTAAATAATTATATCAATTTTAAAAAAAACTATTTTCTTGCATGATTGTGTTGTGTGTTATAGTAATTTAGTTTTATGTGTACTCAACTTTGGCACGGTTGTGTGCATTAATTCTGTAGCCTCATCCTGGCCCGGGTTTTTCTCCATTTTTCCTTCGGGTAGGGGCGGATTTCTTATACAGGTTCTATAGGCTTTGTCTAGGGGCGTGTTTATTGTAACAATATGTCGTGAATTTAGTGTTATTTCAATTCTTATGATTTTTAAACACTATACTCAGAATAATCAATAGTTTGATAATTATTTGTGCATGCAAATTTTTTGCGTTTAATTACAAACATATCGACATTCTATTAGTATTATAACTCGTAGTTAACTTTTCATCTTATCTAGGAATTTTTGCTTAATTTTTTTTTTTTTTAATCCGCCTCTTTCTTAGGGTCCTTGATCGGAATTGATGGGATGGTCCCTTTCTTGCTTCCGGAGAATAAATTAGTTTATTGTCCTCCACGTGGTCATACGCAGTTTGTACTGTTTTTTGACAATAAATTTATTATTATTACTAATCAGGTCATGGATAACATACTTTCTTAGCGACGATGTCATGAGTGCAATAGTGTATGTACATATGATACATTGAACCGGATAATTGAAAAATGAGAAGTCAGTCCTTATATACTTTTCCCTTTCTTGTAATAATTAGTTATACTTTAGTATAACCAAATGCTCCATCTTCTTAATTATTTTCCTAAGGCAAGAATTTATCCAATGTGCACATACAAAGTTAGGGGTGTATGCCAAAAGGGTTAATTGGTCTTCATTTTTGGAACAATTTTTGAATATGTTAATTTAATCATTCTGCACATGTTAGGAGAAGTGATACAGCATATAGTATGCTTCCCAGTTCACAAGAAAACGAGTTAAAATGCTCATCAAAAAAATCTTTGTATTAAAAATTCCCACTCAACTTCCCTATTATAATGCAAAAATATATCATAGCACTAAACACACTAATTTGGAATAAAAATAACAAAATTGGAAAACACATCTTGAAAATAAATCATTTAGTATTATAATTTTCAAACGCTATGAGGATTAAAATACCAATCGGTTCTAACATATTTATCCTCACATCCACACATTATACACACACAAACATCATATCTGAACATTCCAGTACATATTGCGTCATTTTTCTTTCACCTTAAACTCTTTGCAATTGTCTTTTTGCTGATCTAAAAAAAGGCGTTCACAAGAAAACTCAAATTCGCGTAAAATATTTTCATATTCATATTTGCGTAAAATATTTTCATATTCGGTATGAGCTGTCCAGAAATATTCTTCAATTCGTAATGGATGCAAAGTCAAATCTCAGATTTTGTTTCGATGCATCGACTTGTTCGTGAGTTATCGGGGAACAAAATTCTTAACATACTTGATTTAGATATTCGTCGTATCCGACGATTCTGGTCCAATCAGCTTTTGGCTTCGCATAAGATGTTTCGTTGATGGGAGATCAATCCTGCCTTGCTTTTGAAATTTTTTTCCACAGACGACACACGATAGCGGATTGGTTGCCACAGTTGGTTGATGTGAAGTAGATTGTGTCTCTGAGATTTCTAGTTATGATGATTTAGGTTTTGAGGATTTTTCTGTTGGTAAGTCCCTTCTTCTCTTAATTGGTTGAATGATTGGTTGAGCTAGTGTAGGGTGTTTGTGTCTCATGTGTCTGGTGTATCCTGCTCTTGTCGAGTATACGATATTACATGTATCGCATTTTGCGTTTTTGCTTGCTGCTGCTTGTGCTACAAGTGCGGGGTCATCTTTGTGTTTCTGTGACAGATGGGAGTTGATATATTGACGGTCGGACCTTCCTTCACGCTCAAAGCTTGGACATTTCCAGATGTAATTTTCTTCGTCCAGATGCCTTTCTGTTTTGCTTCAGTGATGGATCTCTCTTGTACGGTTTCTATTGCTTCGTATATGTGCATACATACATACATGCATATATACACATACGATATTCGACGTCATCGCCAAAATTTGAAGATAGACTCCCCAGGAGTCCATTCTTAAAGACGTGAAGACATCGCAAAATAATTTTTTCGAGTGATTACAATACTTCCCTTATACATTCTGTATAATTGAGAAGCAAAAGCTAAAAGGGTTCTATGGAGTAAAGACGATACATCCAGTTCCGTGTTCTCACTTATTTTTTTAGGGAGAACAAACATAACTAAAACAGGACGCAAAACCAACGTGGAAACTTCCGTGGAACATAACTCACTCTCTAACCGCACATTCAGTTGAGACAGTGACCATGACTCTGAAACACCGGAAGCGTCAGTAGAGAAGGTGAAGCACAGTAGTCTGATAGGTTTACGCTGGCGATCAAAATTATCATGAGTTGATGAACTATTCGATAATAGTATTAAAAATGAATTTGCGTAAATTAGACTTAATCTGAACATAAATTTTCATATTTAACAAAAAATAAATAAATGATTCAAGACTTACGACCTTATGGTGGACGAATACTTTGTGATATTAAGTACACAAAGTTTCGATTTCATGTTGAAGTCGTCGTCAGGTGAAACAAATTATAACAAGAAACGTAATAACAGAACAATTGATGTGAAACGTAAATATAAACAAAAAATATGTTTACAAAAAATTATAAACTACACAAACATGTTATAAGATTGTATTGAAAATAGCAGATATATTTTCTGTGTCAGTGTGTAAATTCAAACTCCAGTGTGTATTTTTTATAAATATCATTTCTGATACGCAAGGTTTATAAAGATTAACTTCTTTGTCCAATATTAATGTGCTATCCCAATCCATCAAGTGATCGTTATTAATGCAATGTGAGGTTACTACAATTTGTTCAACTGATTTTAAATTTCATTAGTGCTCCTGGGATCTAGTTTTTAACAACCCTCTAAGGTTTTGACCTAAGTAGTTAGCATTGTATTTTGTATACTACATTGTTCGTATTCACATGCTACTTCTAATATTTCCCTTTCGTCAATAAATTATTTCTTTTATTTTTAAATGTTGAAATCAATTTCATATTTTCAGACTTTAGTATTCTATTAAGTGGAGGTGTTATATACTTGTTACAAAAACTTTAGCACAAATAATTTCATCTTGTTGAGGATGCGTTAGTTGTCGCCTGTTTTGAAGGTAATACAATATTTTTAAATATTTTATTAACTACTTTTTGGGTTGAAGTATTCTTTGAGTGAAAATTTAATCCACGACCTGAGTAAGTGTCCTTCCTATACCAAACAAATGATAGAAGAAATTCATCTTGGATATCATAATTATTTATCCTAACCACAAACTACTGAGTGGTCGGCCAGGAATTGAATCCGTATAATCGTCTTCACGTGTTTTGGTGTAGTGGAAGCAAAGTATTTGATTACAAGAAAAATTGGTACGTTTAATGTGCTGGTTCGTATCCTGGTACACGGCACGAAGCTACAGTTCCGCAGCCAATATTTCCCCGTCAATTTTCGTTCTGTGGGATCGAATAAGTGATAACTGAAGGATTAAAAATACCTGATACAATTTTCTCCGGAATAAACAAGTAGTAACAACTGAAGGACGAAACTAAAATATAGAAGAATCAATTTTTTTGTATTTTTCTGTCCATCTTACAAAAGACGTCCTGACTTCACGCTGCCTTTCTAACTTTTTATCTTCACCTCCTACTCATGACTACTGAAGTTGAGCGTAATCTACCAATGAAACAGTGTAAACTTTATTATCTCATATACGCACTACTAATGATCTTAAACATACTTCTCTGACGTATACCTGACATGATTTACTGTCAAAACTGTTAGCATCGCCAGTACCATCAGTTAGCGACTCAAGCACCGTTACTTTTGTTCACACTCGTCTGTTATAAAGCAAATAAGATTTTATTTTCTCTCACTATTTTATTCCACCAACATTTACACTTTGCACGACACTCGCTATAATTCTTAAGAAGAGTCCTTGGAAATAATAAAATACTTTTTGTTATCGATGTCCCAGATAATTCGTTGTTGTTCGATTTATTAGTATGGAATTTAAAATTTGAAGAGTACAAAAATTAAATCAAGACTTGCTTATCAGAGCCTAGTACGTTTTATACAGCAATCGTATACCTCTTCCCCACCCAAACACGTAACAGTGGCAGCTTTGGCATTAGTGAATAACTACCACTACGATGAGCGGTCAAGGCACGAAAGTCTACAAACCCACTAGCGTTAAAGTGTTCGAGTGCTAACCGTTTACCCGTTCTCTTCATATTCACTTCATGAACATAACGTCACCTCTGCGCTGACTGTTTCCTCTAACTGTTCTAGCAAACAATTTTGGAGAATCATTAGTTTATTTCACTCTCCTTTGATTTCGCGCTGTACATCCGTGATTCACATTTATCGATAAACCCCGGACGGTTTACATTTTCATAAATCCTACTCTGTTCTCTTTGAACCCCTCCGCGAATCTTTGAAAGATTTCGTATCCGTGTATAACCAAGTGTTAAATTTATTCATCTGGTTATAATAAAGAATAGTACCTATACTTCACTATACTAAAGTAAGTGAAATAATAAGTAGTTGCCCCAAACTTCGTGAGTTTCTGAATGCAACCTTGAAAAGGAGATTGTTTAATTTTGAAGTATCCAAGAACTTACTTCGTAATTAGTTGCAATGAAACGAAAGCAGTTATTAACCATCCATATTTTAACATGTAATTTAATATTTTACATTTATGAAATGTGGTAACCGAGTCAAATACAAAAAAACACGAAATTTCGGTGTGTGGGTGGGTGGGGGGGGGTGCAGGGTGCCATGTAGTCTGTAATATCAAGGGAAGTCATCCAGAGGGCAACTTCACTCCGAGCGATGACGTCATAGAACCAAACACACCATTTCGGGGCCTCCCCGGAGGACGCGCAGATGCGTGCAAGATACGAGTTACCTACGTCAGCAGCTCCGTGACGACGCGAAACACGTGACCATGACAACGGCGAGGACTTCCGGCGGAACTAGAGGCTCAGTAAAATGATGCTCAGCCGTCAGAGAGGTAATCATTTGAACTTCGGAGACATAATTAACTTGGTAGAATGTAATAAAATTATCGGGAGAAAATCGTATTATTAGAGACTAATGTGGGCACAGTTAATCTGAAATATAACTTATTTAATATTTACTCTGTTACCCAGAAAGTTAATTTCGTTAATCGTTAAAGCGTTAGATTATTAAAATTTAACGGACGTTTAAGCTACTGTTAAGTTATTAAATCATTCAAACAGTCAAGGATTCTCAAGTTAGTCAAACACGCAATAGTTAATTACAACATAAGTACAGCATAGGGAGAGTAGACTGCAGAGAAAATTAATAGAATCATAGGTAATATTTATTGTATTTTTGTTAATTTATTTATTTAAAGAAGCAAGAGATTATGTTCCTCATGTAAAATCATGAATGTCGCAAAATAACATTGGAATCCGTAAAACTTCAACATAATATTTTTGTGTGCGTAATATGTAGTTAAATTTTGTTGTGAATACCACAAAACAACTGAACGCATATAAATCAATATCGTCAAATATATCATAATTGTTCTTTTCTCTATACTGATTCACTCACTGTAGACTTTAGATTTATAGCTCCTTCTTTTCCCCCAACTGACAATTCAAAATCTAAATCTTCTATTCGTCATCTGCAAAATGTGTTATCACCTTTAAATTTTTCTAAAAAAGAATCACTTTGAGGAAATATGGTTCCATTCTACTATCAACTAGGGTTCCGTATCGTCAATATCACCATTTTTAAATCAATATGTTGTCATGGGTCCGAAGGAGAAGATACAAAAATACGAACATGAAAGAAGAAGATACGAAATCGCAATATTCCATGAAGAGAAGTAGAAATGTGCGTTATTTCACGTGACAGTTTATATAACACTATTACTAAGTTGTAGTGAGATAGAGAACTAAAACTTAGTGTTATTCCTAAATAATCTCACGACAACTTATAGTACACAGTTCTCGGAAACATTAGGAACAGAATTCGCAATATACAGACTATAGAAGCACAGAAGGATGGTGTTTATAAATATAAAACTCATTATTAAGAATCCATTTATATTGTCATAATCTGTATTAAATTATGGATAGTACTTATGTACGGGATATAGAGGGTCAATGACCGGGTCCGTCGAGGTTTGTAAACGTGCCTAACCATTTTAGTCGATCAGTTCTTAGGAAGGCCATCACTTCCCGCGGTGTTCGACTCGAGTTGTATGAGAAACATTTACTGCTATTGTAACCGTTTCCTTGTTTTGTGGCTCGCAAACGGAGAACTCGAGGTTCGAATTAAAGTGGGAGCCGTCAAAGAATTTCACCCCTGCCTCCCCCCCCCAACTTCTTCAATGCTTATTACCAATCAGGGAAAAATAATTTCACCCCACGTGAGTGTCAAAAATAATTGACAAAATTAAGTATTAATTTCAACTAACGTGCCAACACTGTTTCATGGAATGTATGTACATTACTATGATAAGGCACTTCGGAAATCTTTATTAAAAGAAAAATAAATTGAAACGTGTNTATAAACTTGTCTAACAAGTTTATAATGGGTCAACATATCTAGTTTATACAGTATGTCAGAATTAAATACAAAATTACAAAAACTACTAGGCCTTTTTCAATGCCCCCCCACTCCCGATTATAATGACATTTTCTTGACAATTTTGTTAAGCACAGTATTAAAATATGAAGAGGCAAGCTTCAAAAGTCTCTCCCCACCCCCGACATTTTCTTTCATTTGAACATTGAAAACACGTAATATTTATTATCTGATTACCGATTGTGCATATAATATATAAGCAAATTATCGAATTTTTTAAGAAACAAATAAGTTAGAGATTACATGAAAAATTTGCGAAACAAATCTAGAACAAAGTACGTACATAATATCCAGACTGTCAAAACACATTCAATCCACGTCCTGGAGTCAACTCCCCTGTGCACGTCGTTTTCAAAAGCCATTGCTCTAGTTAATCGACCATGTTCCGATCTAGAACTTCGTCGTGTAGTGAATGTGAAGAAAATATAAATCGTGCGAAAATAAGAGAAATCATTAATTTGGAACATAAACGAATGCACCTTACTTTAATTTCTTTATTATATTGTTTAACTTTATTGAAAAAAAGCTCTATCTTATTATGCTAATAAGAAACATAAATAGTTAAATATTGTAATTCAGCGGTTGTGAATGGATAAAACACATCTCAAACTCATGATATGTGCCTGATAATATAAGTTTAGAAGTGGTTTTCCATGGAGAATGATGGGAAAAAAGTGGAATTGCTGTCGAATTCTATGTTTTTACCTCTCCGCGTGAACTTCATGAAGCACCGTCGTTATTTGAGAGAAATATATGCTGTATGTGTCATTTTATAGTATTTTTATTCTCATTTAATTTTTGTAAATATGTTTTTGTCGTAAACTGACGTGGAAGCAAGTAATTTGAGATAGTGAATTCATCAGGTGATACAACATAAATCCGAGAAAGGTCGAAAAAGTGTATTGTTTTATAATATACTAATAACAACAGACGTAATAGCACAGTTAGCATGGAGATGCTACTTCTAAACGAGTTCTTCTGGCGAGCCAACACTGGTTCCCCATTAATAATTTCGACTAATTCAAAATATTAAACATTTTATCTTCATTGGAAAAGTAGATAAATTGAAAAATTTGTGTAAAACATCGTTATATTTGTATTTTCACGAAAATCCAAAATAATTGCAAATCCTTCTTGACACCATCAAATTCATGGATTCATTGTAGTTAAAAACGTAACCGTCCAATTTTTGTAATATGTGTACCGAATAATATTTGATTAAATTATTTAGTTGTTATTTTATTTGTGATACTAATAATGAATACGAAACTGCAGAATTCCATGATTACGTTTCATGATATTACAGATTTCCTGTCACCGATTCGGATACTAGAATACTGAGACTACGTTACCCAAATCATCTGACCCTAGAGAAATAAGACTCCTAAATCAATGCTCCGCTCCGCTCCGGGTTCCTTCTTATGATACAAAAACCCAAATGATTGCAGATCTTTATTTAACAGAAACTAATTTATAAACAAATATATTTATTATATTCTACTTCACCATACGACAGATGCGGCCAGATCTCTTCGTTCCTTTTCAAAATAAAATTCACAACTCATAGTAAAGTTTGGTCCATTCGAGAAAGACTTTGGCGATCGTGGACAATATTCTGCGAATACTAAGTCGAAATATTTATTAGATATTTTATTTATTTCTCCTAGTTTCGTTTAATCCAAGTACTTCTAAGTAAAAATCTTAGTACCTTCTTAATTATTCTGGATAGTCATAAACTTATATGAAACAAATGGTGCTTATTTTTTTATAATTTGAAGCCCTTATTTCTTGCATTCTTCTATTAATATAATTATTTATTCATTTTGAGTTGATTTTTGAGTTTGCAAGGAGTTTTAGGGGAAAGGACGAGGTTGTTGAGGAATGGATAAATCATGATAATTTGATGAAATTGTAGGTTCTTTTTGAACGAAAATCGATTTTCCACGGGGACCTCGTTTTAACCGATCAAAATCCGGTTAAGAGGGGGAACGGTTTGACTGAACGGGTAAGCATTAGTTTCTTTTGTGTCAAGAAAAATTTTGTTTAAGCAAACATCCCTGAAATATGGCAGTTTTTCTCCTATTCTAAAATAAATTTTGTCGTTGTACAATTATTTTGTACTAATTTGTTATTGCATTAACTCCAAATTTTAAGCCCCAGTTGGACAACGCTGACATTCACATGCTGCACAAACTACATATGACCAAGTGGAGGACAATAAACTAATATACTTTCCGGAAGTAAGCTAGGGACCATCCCATCAATTCTGATCAAGGTCCCTAAGGCAGAGGCGGATTGAAAAATTTCAGCAAACTCCCAGATAAGATAAAAAGTTGACTTCGTGTCATAATACTAGTAGAATATCAACAAATTTATAATTTAACATATAAAATTTATTACACAAGTTCGAATTGATATCGAACTAAAGATTATTCGGAAAATAGTGTTTATAAACCGTAAGTATTAAAATAACACTAAATTCGAGATTTCAATAGGCCATCATTGATATTGAACAAAAATAAACTCCTACTTACCTCGTATTCACACATCATAGTATAACTGTTGGCGGCACCTGCTTGAAAGATGTGAGTAAACTACACAGTTATCTTCGACTACTTTGATTTTGAACGCAAATGTCTTATTTACTTTGAGTTCTTCTTTTATATACTCCTTGAAGTTTCATTTCTATTCTTTCACGTCACAAAAAGAAATGTGAGGGCGCGATGAGACCATTTCCGGGATGAAGTCATAAAGCTTTGAGATAAGCGTGTCCCACCGTGACGCAGTGGATGTGTCGATCCTTTAAAGCACATCCATTTTCAGAGAAATCGCAAGGAATCCCCTTAAGTTTGTGTTTACAAAAACTACTCTGAGAAATCTATGAACTCAAAACTCTGGTACACCCAAGTGTATAGTTTATAATATTGATATAAGTTTAGTTTTATACGTACTGAACCTTGGCACGGTAATACATCTCAAATGTAGTCTTATTTTAATACTTACAATTTATAAACAATATTTTCCTAAATATACAGTTTGATAATAATGCGCACTTCTAAAATAAATTTTGCGTTTTATTAAGCACAAATATGTTGATATTCTGTTAACGTCGTAAGAAATACTGAATTATTTTTATTTTTATCTTAGGAGTGTACTGAAATGTTAAATCCACCTCTGCCTCATCATGTGTCCTGGATCAGAATTGATGGGATGATCCCATGTCCAGAGAGTAAATTAGTTTATTGTCCTCCACGTGGTCATAAGCAGTTTGTAACTGCTTTCTTGACAATAAATTATTATTATTATTGTTATTATTATTATTATTATACCACACATCATTACAATTCTTCGATCCTAGGTACCAAAGTATTGAAATAACACTTAAATATTTGTAAATCATTTGGAACCTTTACATAGAAATACATGAATACATAATAATCTATATTTTTTCTAATATTTTGGAGTCTCAATTCGTACATCAGCTCAATACAATAAAATCAGGAACTCGATTACATTTTCACTGTTCATCGGGCACGTTTTACTGATTCACTTAGTATGCAAGTGATGTCACTTCTTACTTCCGGTAAAACATTAACAATAACTTTTCCAAGAAATTATTGGCAACGTAATATCATCTATGTAAACATCTGTGGGTGAAGTACATTACACATTGCTGTCAATGCGCGCTTAATTACGCACAATGAATGGATAGCAACAGCGGCCTCCTTTGCGTTCCAACTAGTTCATTATTTTTTCTTTTCCCAGTCCAGCGAGCATAGGTTAGCCCGTTTCGGTTGCCTACAGCGTTGAAATGTGCGCTAGCCCCTCCGGTGGCTAGGGGTTAGCATGCTTGCTCACGATCAAGTTACTCCGGGTTCAATTCCCGGTGAGGGCAGAAAAAATTGTAGCTTTTCACTTCAATGTCCCAGTTCATTTAGCTGTGACAATTGTAAAGCGAACCCTCCTTCTATCCATCTCCTACTACTACTATCACTAACTCTTACTATTACTAACCACTCCCACTAAAACCTAAGTTGTTGGTAAACCCAGCGAACCAGTCCACTTACTAACAATAACCCTACCACTCACCTCCTACATCCTTTCGCTCCAAGTCGGTAAGCTTCAATAGCACGCTATATTTCCCATTTACAAATACTACAGTAAAAATGTGTTCAAATGGATAAGACCCGGGGAAAAGAGCTTGATCTGCAAATATATAGAACCTCCTGTATTGTGATTGAACAGTTTTTCCATGTATCCAGATTTACGGATTAATCTAAATAACCAAAAGGGTCATTAAACACTAGTGTGTAACGGTTAGGATCGCCTGTTCAGTTCGACCCTACAATGAAACCGGAACGTTCATCTGACAAACATGTACAGATTTGATGCAATTGTTTGGTGGAGTGTAGTAGTATTAACATCCAGTGGAAGTAAATAAATATTGTACTAATTAGAGAATCGAATTTTAAATTCAATCAACTAGGAAGTACGTTGATATTGCGTATTCGGCACTTTTTCACTAATCCCCTGAAATACTGCAACAAGAGTTCTTTCATATCTTTAATTAAGAATAAATATGTATGTTCCCCTGTAAAGAAAAAGTATTTTTATTTGAATGTAATGATAGGGTCACTTAAATTAAGTTTTTGCTTCGTATTTAGTAAAGAAGTGTACTTAACTTTCGACAGTTCACCGTATGAGACCTTACATCTTGTCATTTGCATCGTTTGAATTTTTTGTGTATAATATAAAAGTGATGAGTACGATGTATCTATAGTTATCATTTATTCTACATCGCTCTCTATTAGTTCTTCAACACGTAGGATTTGACCTTCAGGTTCCCATAAAGTTACATAATCCACATCGAATAGATTTCATGTTACTTGCTCCGTTCCTGTACATTGTATTTTGAACTACTTTTCCTCTATCGGAAAGAAGAGGATGACAGTTCTCTTTCTCCTACTCATTCAAGAGTTTTTGGTTGCTTCGATTTGAGAAAAATTCGAATGACTTCACAAATTCCTGTCACAAATCGATGAATTATAATCGGTTAAATCTCAATGTACAGAAATCATTTTCTGATAGATGAAATTACATCCAATTCGTATTTCTTTTGCTCATTGGTTTTTAAATTATGAGACCAGATCTCTCGCTGTAGTGAAATATGGAATTATCTATGTTAAAGTGAATTAATTTTTTTCATATTTTAAGTATCAGCGATAAGAATGCTGAAAAACTATTATTTTGTAGGCCTACATGAGTAGGTCTTGATTAAGATCGAATGCTGAAGAAAAGCTTAAAGATTATAACGAGTATTATTGAAGAAAATGTAGTTATTGAACTTAAGAGCATATACATGGTTTCTTCAGTGAATTTGATTGACTTTAACCTAAGCTTTTTCTACGAAAAGGTTTGAATAAATAAAAACGTTTATACCCTTTCCTTCAGTTTTGTCTTTATTTTTATTTTTCGGCATAGTTATCGTTTAACCAACAACAAGGTGCAGTAAAAAAGCAAAGAAATAAGTAAAAAGGGCTATAATTACCTTGACGTTAGCGAACCCTAAAGCCTCAATATAAAAAAAAGAATTAAAGAACTCACGCCAATGGAGCGTTGCATTCAGATTCATAATCCGAGAAGAAATCGTTAGAGATTTTTAACAAAGTTAAACGCTTTGGCGAGATGGAAAAAGTATAGGAACTTCAGATTTGAAAATAGGGAGAAGGTTAGAAAACCGCCAGTAAAAACGGACGGTTTGGTTTCACCACAAATTTTATACAAAAGTGAAAAGAATACCTTAAAATCGTCGTGTGCATGATAGAGAAAAATCTTCTCAATTGTTAGATCACTGATGTGGATGTCTTATGTCTATATCCATTGGTGTAACTAGGAGAATTATTCGGGATGTGTCCGGGACCTAGACAATATATATGTGGGAATATTCTGAGTGAACTTACACCTGACCATTTAGTAATACGATACGATCGTAGTGCTATTTGCAATTAATGGTCTCTTGTTCTTCTAATTGCGAGATACGCATAGAAACACGTTAAGATTTCTTTAATGAAATAACCCTCATTTGAGCCGGAAATAATAATAAATATGTTTTTAAATAAATCTATTCTTAAAGCAAATTTCGGGGATGAGCATGAGAACTTCTCAGAGGTGGATTTAGGTTGGCAATATGTAATCCTTGTCATCCATGTTTTTTCATGTACTGTATGTAGGCCTAGTGTATCCTGTTTCCGGCAGTATTCATTAAACACCCGTGTCTTATTTGTATTAATCGCCTAATCGCTGGACTAGCCACTGCTATATAAGTATAATATGGTGGGCACAGACTGTCCACTAGTTACATTAGGTTACATCAATCTCTATATCGAGATATGAATTGTACATATGCCAGTTTTGAGTTCCGACATCTTCATCGTGATTAAATTGTGTCCAAATTAAGAACAGCTTGTTTCCGAACTCGTCTGAGTTGGGGAATCACTCGAAGCTTCACAGATTCTGCAGAGTCATTCTTATTAATACAGCGTTCCAAGGATTTCTTCACATTTCTCATGATGATATAGAAGTAAACACTATTTCTATTTTCTTCCTTAAGATGACATGAACCAACGCCTTAATAATTGTAGTAATAAGAGAGGGAGAAACGAGATAGCCAACTAAATGAGTCAATAAATATTGACTTATTAAATCCATACGATTAATTCACGGAAAAATTAATGAAATTAACATTCTGTATGATAATATGAACATTTTATAGTATTTAGCCTACTTCCATTGCCCTGAATAATATCGCAGATACAGGGGTACCCACAACTCATATTTTTCAATTTTATCCAGCACAGAAGCAAGGAAGCACGGAAGCAAAGAAGAGTTGGTTAGTACCTACAAGTCCAGTCAACGAAGAGGGTTTAAGGGACATGATAGATAGTGGAATTTTTTTCTTCGGGGATGTTTGGAGAAGTTCAGGAAGTATCATACAAAGTGTTCAACTCACTTTTTTGTCAAATTTGTATTTCTAATACGACAGTTCCAAGTTTTACAGAAAAAGTTACCTGAAAAAAGTTATGAAATACTAAATTTACCTAAAATAGTAAAAACACATATAAATTTAACTTTCAATTGGTGCGGCAATTTAAAATTTTCAGGTTAATTAACATATTTTGAAGGAAATCACTAAATTGTTTCTCGTATTTAGAGGTTTATTTACTGTCTTATAATTGATACATGTATTGTACATTAGTAGTTATAAAGAATTGAGGAGACGATGATAGTATAACAATAACCACTTATAAAAAATGAAATTTCTTAACAAATATCAATTAAAAGCACTGAAAACTTTGAAAGCTAAAAAGGATAAAGAGCATAGAAAGAAAAGTTGTCTACGCCTGCCTTAATAATCTGAATTCCAAACTATGGAAAAAACAGGCACGTAATAAAATACTAATTTCTTATTTCTCAGGAGTAGGATAAATATCGAAATCAGTATCTCAAACGAATATTCCGATAACAGGCCCTTTCGCTTATTCCAGAGCTTAGTCCAATATGAAAATATGTACGGTATTCACGCAAATATTCTAACGCCATTAACAAACAGTCTTCCATGCATTGTGTATTTGATTTTCCTCCTCGGAATAAAAAGGAAAAACATTTGAAAAAATAACAGAAATTTTAATGGAGGAAGATACTAACGAAAGGCAAGAGGAGGAAAATCCGGATACACATAAATTCCAAATAAACAATGTATGGAAGAACGTTTGTTAATGTCATTTTAAAATCAATGTTCACCAAATACATCCACCCACGTACCACATACTATGTGCTAGTGAAATTATGAGTGTTATCAGTTCATTAAAAAATAAATTTTGAGCAGGGACAGATGAAATACTCTTTGTCAGAAGTGTTTCCTGACGTGTTTAAGGAAGCTAAAATAAAACCATTACACAAGAAAGGAAAAAAACTTATTGGAAACTATCGTCCCGTATCCCTATTGTTTACTTTCTCAAAAATCCTGGAAAAACTCCTCTATAAGAAACTTTTGGACTTCTTATCGCATAATAATGTCCTCTCAAACGTCCAGCACGATTTCAAGAAATTCCTTTCAACTAACAACGCAATATTTTCTTTTTTAAAATTATGTAAATATTTCTTTTCACTGGGGAGATAATCCTCAAGGTATTTATTCTTGTTTTATCGAAAGCATTCGATCTACTCGATCATGAAAACTCCATTCATACGTCATTCGTGGAGTGATACACCGATGTCTAACATCCTACTTTAAAGATAGGAATCAGCAAGTCGAAATTTCTCATTTGAAAATGAGGTATTTCAGCATTATCTTTCAGAAACAAAGGCACTTATTTGCGGAATTCAATTTTAAGTCCTATTGTCTATTTATTGTACGTTAATTATATGTCATCCTCCACACCTGATTACAAAATGGTGCTATTTGCCGAGGACACAAATTTTCTTTGTAAACATGTCAATGTACATAAATTTCTTCCTTCAATATCACTTTCGATAAACGGAACCGATATAAAAAAATGTCCAAAAAACAAAGTTAACCAAACTTTCAGGGCTTCATATTTGGGACAATCTAAAATGGAATAGCTTCATTAATAATCTGAATTCCAAACTAAGCAAATTGAGTTATGCATTCCGAATTCTTGTCAACGTTGTAAGTCAACACGTTTCTCACTGCGTGTATTTTGCAAATGTTTATTCTCATTTGCGATGTGGCATCATCTTAGGCCAATCTGCTCAGAACATTGTAACTTTTAGAATAAGACGATAGGTAGCATCATATGTAAATCTTATCCCCGAAATTGATGTAAACCTTTATTTCGAGAATTAAACATTCTCCCTCCCCCTTGCGTATACATTTATGAAGTAGTCGTGTTTGTAAAGACAGAATTATTAAACTCCTACCCGTGCTTTCGAAGTTCCCGAGCACAACACTCGTAATAAGGATTATATTTATCGTCCTGGCGTGCCAACCACTCTTTTCCAAGAAGGCCAATTTCATTCAAGAATAATTTTGTATAATTCCCTTCCCAAAATATAAAATATATAAATAATTTAATCTCTTCAAATCCGCGGTTATTGGCTATAATGTTAACGAGTTTACTGATTTTAATAAATATGTTATATTTATTTATTTATCAAGTACAATATTTCATCATGTCCCTGTACCTTAACAAAAAATCATTACCAGAGTTATATATAAACCCGTGTTCCTTTTTTCCTTTGAAAATAAAGTGTTTAATTTAGTTTCAGATTTCTCTTTTATCTTATATGTTTTTTCTACTGTCAACGTCTGTTTTTGTTTCATCTTCTATTTTTTTATTGTATTCGTACGTTTCGCTTTTTGCTGCATTACGTATTGTTACAATTTGTTATACTATCCGTAAAATCAGTATATTTTCTTTTACTTCCAATTAAAAATGCCCAGTCATTTAAGTTTGTTAAACTCTTGGTCTTCATTTTCTCAAATCATCTTCCCCTCTCTGTCTCCGTTATCCAGCATTCATACACTATGTAATTCACATCCTCCACTCCATTTCCACAAATGCAATTTCGGTCCTTTACTATGCCAAATCTATTCAAATAATTATTGTATACCATGTCCAGCCAGTATTTGTGTGGCATATTCGGGTTAAACCATATAATTATGTAAACGAAGTCAACGTAAGATATATATTTGTACAAGTCTCTTCCTTCCTTTGCTGCTGTCCATCGTGTTTGCCAATATCCAATTAATACTTTCTTTATGATTTGTTTCCATTCACTCTCATCTTGCCGTAATATCTGTCCATCTACCATTATGCATTCCACCCGTCTCATCTTGTATCTTAAGTAAAATATGTCTATATCTAAGTCTATAGGTAGATACCCCATTATTATTTGTAGTGCTTTTGTTGATAATGTTTTATAACAGTTGCCACCAAAGTAAACAGAACCGTTAACTCGCCAATTTCCTTTCATTATTGAGTAATTTTGATATCTGATACCACACACTACAAGAGTATAATATAATGGGTTGTAACGCCACTCTATATATCTTATTTAACTCTTTCCTTCCTATTGCATTTTGTTTATTCCCAATTGTTGCAGTCCATAATATATATTTTTATTTGTTATGTGTTCGAAATATTTTCCAAAATTTAATTTGTCGTCTTTTATCACTCCAAGATATTTTACCTGTCTCTCTATTGACAATCTCAAATCCCCAATTTTAACTATTGGATTTCTTCTTTTCCTTCTTCTTCTTCTTGTATATACCATTCCAAAAATTATACCCTTTGTTTTCTCTTTTTATATCACTAATTGATGCTCACCACTGTATCCCATAAGTTTTGTTAATATTTCTGTGCTTTTAGTTTCAATTTCTCGCCGACTATTCGTTCCACCAAAATAACAATATAATCTGCATATGCTAACGCTTTAATTTTCTCTTTGTCCACCTTATTCAACACCACATTCCGATAAATAGACCCAGTATGACTTCCTTGCGGACACCCTTGTAAGACTATATGTAAAATTTTCTTATCACCAATATTAAGACGTACATATCTGTCTCGAAGATATGATTGTATCAATTGTAACTATTTTCCTGTTATCCCTAATTCTGTCAAACTATTAATAACCGTTGACCATTAAATGCTATGAAAAACCCCTTCGAAATCAATCGTAATCGCCAGCACGTATTTAGTTTCTCTATTTTCCACTTATTCTAAAAATTTATGGATTGCATCCTTCGTCCCTCTCCCTGGAATGAATCCGAATAGCATCTTACTGTACTTGTCTTTTTCAATTTCATTCATTATTCCGTCTGCAATATATTTGTCCAATATTGTCCCTAATACTGGTAATAGACTGGACGATATGACTTAGAAATAGCTTTTTCCCTGTTTTTATCTTCTAAAAATAATCTTATCTCTCCTATTTTCCCGGCACGTGGCAAATAACTGTAATTTATACCTGTGTTATACAGATCCACCAACTCTCCTATGATATGCTTCTCCAAGCGTATAATCATTTCATTTGTGTTTTTATCAAACCCTGGACTGTTATTTTTATTTTTACTGTACTTCGTACGTCCTCTTCTCGAATAATTTCTTGAATATCCCGTTTCATTAATCACTTCGTCTACATTTAACGTCTCTACTCCTTCGAGAACATTCTCCAATAGCACTGTTCCCGTTTCCTTACAACTTCGAGTCACTTCTCCTCTATCCTTGATATTATTCCACATTGTTTTAGTCTTAATTTTCTTCCGCCCCATCAAGTATGGCAATCACCAAATGTTTGTTTGTAAAGTATCTTCTATAAAAGCATGCCAGATTCTTCTTTTATTATCCTTAATTTTATCCCTAAATTCACGTAGACTACGCTTATATTCTTTTCGCAACTCCTCTTTTCTATCTGTATTTTCTCTCATACGCTGGTATTGTCGCCCTCTCCTGTTTTTTCTCCTTCTTTAAACAAGTTAGTCTCTTGTCCCGCGATAATATCCATTCCCTCTTTCCCAGCATATTTACTTACAAGTTGCAATATCTACATCTGCAATTCCTCTACCCTTGCATCTATCTATGTCTTCTCTCGGACACAAACTGTGATACAGATTTTGTCCTCTCCCTTCTCTCTCCATCTTCCCCAAACAATTTTCCTCAAGTTGATGTTCTTTGTTGGACACTGTCCTTCATTACCATTTATTCTTTTTATACAAAATTCTATTGTCAAATGATGACTTTCGATTTTCCTTGCCACTTTCCAATCTGTTACTGTTACTTAATTTACTTTATTCTGTAAAGTTAAATATATAATAATTTTCCGTGTAATGTTTTAAAAGTTTCCAATCCATACGTATTACATATCTCCAAATTGTATAGCAATATACGCTCTTCTAGTTCCGCCTCACGCTCATTGTTTATCGTATCCCACCACATTGTTGATCTGCATTCCAATCTCCATATTATATCATAATTCCTGTATTCGATTATTATATATGATAACTATATTCAATCCAGCATTATATTATAATTCCTACATTCTATTAGCACATGTTTTACCATCCTTAATATATTCTTTCCTTTTCTAGAATACTGCATATACACATTTATTAATAAAAATGTTTTTTTTCTTTCTTTCTATACTGCATATACACATTTATTAATAAAAATGTTTTTTTTTCTTTCTTTCTTGATCAATACCACTTTTAAAAATTTGGTACAAAACTATTGATATATAACACCTCTACCTGCATGTTAGTAAGTTAGTATATTGCAGATCTTCCTTTATTCTTAAAGATTGTACGGTAACTCACCGGTATATATTTCAATTTCCCTCTCCTGGTGTACATATATCTATTTTATTGGAGTAAACATATATCTATTTTATTTTATGCCACATATTGAATCAGTTCTTCACTATTTAATATTCCACGTTCAAATTTATTTGAATTATCCTAATAACCATAATCTTTGATGTCTTTATCACGATTAATACTTTCTTGTACTCCGGACAATTTTTGTCTCTTGCTGAATGATTTCCATCTTTACCCTTAAATACACAATTTATACATTTTTGCATTTCGTTCCTCGCGTTGCACTCGTTGTAACGGGGGCCATCATTTCCACAATGACCACATAAGTACACGTCATTTGTACAATTTTTACAAAAATGGCCGAAACGGTGGCACCGGAAGCACCTAAGAGGTTCTATAAATTCTTCCACGACGCACGAACGAAGATTGTTGTATACTCCTCCTTAGCGAATTACTTTTCTAAAATACCTTTTCGTCTAATTCCAAAATCTAATTTTTCTGCCGTCCCTCTTTTCTGCCATATTTTCGTAACACCACTTGTTATTTCTGCTTCCTCTTTCGCACCTTCACATCCACGATACTACGTACTACATTTAACTATTCTTCTTTATTGCTTTTTTAAAAACATATCTTCCCACCTTTTTGCCATTGCCCCCTTGTCTTCTCCTCACTACAGAGTAGGAACCGTCCTTATCCCACAGCTATTACTTTCAGGAGCATTTTCTCTAGCATCTCTTCCAGGATACAATCACNNTAGGAACCGTCCTTATCCCACAGCTATTACTTTCAGGAGCATTTTCTCTAGCATCTCTTCCAGGATACAATCACCATTCTCCAGTCTACGATGTGTTACACAGTCCTGCCTGTCCTGCCTGTCCTGCCTGTCCTGCCTGTCCTGCCTGTCCTGCCTGTCCTGCCTGTCCTGCCTGTCCTGCCGATTCCCGATTTCTTTGGTCGCAATCAATACCACGTTTTCTAGATCCCTCCATTTTTTATTCTTGTATTCTAGTTTTGTGCTTCGTTTCTCATTTACTTCAACTAACATCCAACAAGCGAAATCCGCGAAGAAACAATCCCCCGAGGTAAACTCGGAGTTGTCCCCGGCGGAGAACTCGCTCAACTCGCTCGAAGACCTGACGCTTTGAAGTCGGATTCTCATGTCGGATCAATTTCCTCTACTCGCCGCCGCTCAAGGAGCAAAAATAGTGGATTTGTTATGTCCGCAAGTGATCAGCAGTGATCACAGCGACTCTCCTGGGGAGAGGACAACAGCTAGATCTGACTTTATAGTCACCCTAAAAAAGAAATCAAAACATCGCAGAAAGAGCAGATAAACTCCAGACCATGGCTCTTCTTTCCTGCAATCTGAATGGCATTCATGTTCGTTCAGATGACCTAAAACTCTTACTGTCTCGTCGTTCTCCTCTAATAGTATACCTTCAGGAAACACACCTCTTACCAAAACACTCTTTTTTCTCTCGTGGTTACACCTGTTATATGGCACACTTAGAAGACGGCCAACGGGCACACGATGGAGTCGCTGTGCTCTTAAACGCTTCATCTATGCCAGAGAAGTTTCTATATCAAGCGTCCTTCAGACCGTGTGTATGAGGGTGAGCCTACCNACCATCCCTTACATTTCAATTATATATATACCCCCCCGGGCAGTCATTCACGAAGAAAGATCTTGCCGGGCTGATGGACCAGTTGCCTTCCCCATTTCTTATCGTCTGGGATATCAATACCCATAATTCGATGTGGGGTTCTTCACACAACTGCCCAAAGGGTGATATCATTGAAAAACTGTTAGATAGCCGAGATATAGCGCTCCTTAACACGGGCCAGTCCACCCACTTCTGTATCCCCCCCCGCGACATCTCGTAAGTACGTGTTTGGCAAACACGGGGCTCCGAGCTGAGTCTGGCATTACTTCCAATTACTTAATAGGCTCCTTCCTTTCTCTTTCCTGACTTTCCTTGGTCAACTCTTGTTCTTTTCGATCCCGACGTTAGTAGGTTGCGAGGGCTAGAGTATCTTTCATTTTCCTCGTTGTAATGTTTTGATGTAATGATATATGTTTTGATATGTTGTAATTCAGGAGGGTTTTTAG
>NNCF01130299.1:0-26739 GCA_002313205.1 Laupala kohalensis | reverse complement strand
ACAAACAACAACAACAAAAACAACAACAACTCGGAAGCAAGAAAGGACCATCCCATCAATTGTGATCAATGGCCCAAAGGCAGTGGCAGATTTAATATTTTTAAATTAAATTATTTAACAAAAACATTCAGATATCTACTTGTTATTTCCAAATTAAATTGTAGCCATCATAAGCAATAAAAATTCAAGATAGATAATAAACATATTGATGACATTCCCGCCTCTACTCAGCTGCCTCTACTCCATCCATAACTCAGCCTATTCCCAGAGGAAAACCAGAGAAACACACGGGTCATATGGGGCTGTAATTTAAGATAGGTTTTAAGCTGTTATCCTTAAGATAAATATTATTAGATGTAATTATTTTTTAAACTTTATTTTCTCGTTCACCAAACTGAGTCAATAATATGGTTTATTTTTTCTCTTAACTTCCCTTTTCTAGGGGTCTTTTGGATCTATCCTGCAATCACGATGCAAGCAGTGATTCCCCTCTCCAATATCAAGGGTGACTTTGGGAGGGAGGAGGACATGGGGCCTACCCAAGAATTTTTTAAAGCGCTGAAGCATCCACTGGGAAAACTTGATAATAAGAGAAGATTAAAATATTTTCAGTTACAATTTCAGTTTTGTAATTGTCTGAGAATTCCAATAATTATTATTACAATATTATTTATAGCTTTAAATAACCCAATTCATTTATTCATTTAACTGTCAGTTCATAGAAATATGACAAAATACTCATATTCCCACTTGACAGTGCATATTATATAATCTGTAGAACAGTTTTTCTCATACCATATGTATTTAGCAGGTACTAAATTGTTTGGTGTATTATTTTACTTAATATAAAATTTTATGAATGAAAATACAAAAATTTTAACTCCACAAAATGATTCTAGATAATTTAATCCATAGCTAATAAACACCAAATTCATAATAATTAAATAAAGAAGAGGCTTTCTCCATTTGTAGACTTTTTTGTTTTAATTAGTGGAGCTTATTACTATGATGTACAAAGATTAAAAAGATAAACTCTTACTTTTATGTTTTCATCATGTTGCTAAACTGAAATTGAGTGTAACGAGTGAATGAAAACAAATATTGTTATGTGATTGGTTTCTCAATGAAGTGTGCAAATTTTTTAGATATTTCATTACATTTCTTATTTTTGTTGGGGTTAATGTGCATTTTTGGCTTTAGAGTGCACATTCTTTATCAAAAATTGACAAAACTTTCCATGTATCCCAAAAGCCTGGTGGGTGGGCGAGAGGTTGCCAGAACCTGAGTATGGCCCACTCCAAAACCTTATTCCAGAACTGTCCTTGCCCATTACTGTGTGGTGGTTCATATTAATTTTCCTTTTATATTTCTCACACCCATTATCTCCTCACAAAAGAAAAATGAAAGATGATAAATCTTAAGGTTGTTCATCCCTTCAGTCGCAATTAACTACTTTTTTTCTGATATCATGTGTCATATATTCTATGAAGATATTCATTGAGGTCCCCTTGTCACAGTAGAATTTGGATCATACTTTTACCAGGTTCGATACATTTCTTCTTTAAATTAGCATACCTCACATTCGTTTGGAATACTCTCTTCCATGCTTTCTTTTTGACAGCAAAATTGCCAGTTGTTGTTAAGGCATCCTGCTACTTACCTTTCATAACCCTAATCTTCCCTTCTTCTCTCCTCATTATCTATTATCACTTTTAGTGTATAGAAGTGTTTCATTGTTTCTTCATAATGTAGAGACATTTTCACTCTACTTCTAAACCCAGTGTCGGAGAGGTAATGTAATACTTGCCCCAACCTTATTGGCATATTCTTTGTATTATTTATTTATTTACATAGTTTACACCCACATTGGAGCATGTAAAGTAGACCAAATACAAATTTTAATGCTACAAAGTTTTGATTAGTTTTAATTAGTGACTTGATACTTCATTTTTTTCTTCTGTTTCTGCTTCCAAAACTGCTTCATTCTTTCTGATCTTATTGCCCTTCTTCATCATTTATGGTGTATTGTTTTTGTTCCTATATTTTTTGTGTAAGTCATAGATTTTTGTTTCTCAACATCTTCTTTTCTTTTCTATTGTCAATTTGTTGCATTGTTATATTTAATTCTTCTAAATCTTCCTGAACCTCATTAAACCAGTTATTTTTTGTTTTATTTTTCCAAAAGTAGTTGAATTGTTTTAGGAGTCTATCTTCTGGCAATCATGTTATATGGCAGAAGAAGGCAATTCTCCTTTTTTGCATTGTATCTACTATTGACTTACTTTCCCAGTATTCTAATTTATTAGGCAATAATCTTAATTGTTCGTCTATTTGGTGTTTTTTGTTGATGATTGTTCTGATGATTCTCCTGTCTATCTTCTGTAGTTTATCTGTTGTAGATTTAGTATTTAACTTAAAAAGCATTTCACTAGCATACGTTGCTTCAGGTTTAATAATGGAAGAGTAGTGTTTAAATTTGGCATTTATTGAGAGAAATTTCTTCCTGTATGTTGGTCAAGTAATATGTTGTGATTGCTTCAATTTTCTTGTTCTGTTTTCTATTGAAGCTTTCTCTTTTGAGTTCCAAGTTATGATTTCTCCTAGATATTTAAACTTATTTACAATTTTAACTCATTTATCATTACTCAATGGTATGGTTGGTGTTGCAACTGGAAAAATTGGCATCGTTTCAGTTTTTCAAATAATATTTGTAATCCAACTTTCGCTGCTACTTTTCCAATTCTTTCTTTTGAAATTTAGCTTCTTCCACAGTCTTTGCAAATAGTGCAAGGTCATCCGTGAATGTTGGACAATTAAGTTTGATATTTTTGCCGATCTTACTGTTTACTGGACATACCTTATTCCATTCTCACATGACTTTCTCCAATACACAGTTGAATAGTAATGGGGATAGTCCATCGCTCTGTCTAAGCCCAGTTCAGATTTCAAACGGTTCAGACAATGCACCTCTAAACTTACCTTTTGATTTAGTATTTACAAGGGTGATACCAATGAGGTTAACCAATTTCCGGTGTAAACTAAATTCTTTATGGATTTTCAATAGAGATTCTCGATGGATACTGTCTTATGCTTTTTTAAATCAACAAAAGTAATGACTAAACCCTTGTTTCAAACTCTTTGATGTTTTGTGATCCATTTAAGACTCATGACTTGATCTGGGCAGCTTCGACCTGGTCGAAATCCTCCTTATATTCTCCAAGTTCTCTATCGAGTTGTACCTGAATTCTTGTGTATATGATCTTTTATATGTGACATCCAGAAGAGATATCCCTCGGTAATTGTTTGGGTCTGATCGATCACCTTTTTTGTACAATGGATGAATTATCACTGTATGCCATTCATCAGGCATTTTTTCTGTATTCGAAATGTTTATAATATGTTTGTGGAGGTTTAATGCTTCATTTATAGATGTTATTGTTTCTAGGTAAGAGTTTCTTTTAATTCTCCTCATTTCCTTAACTGTTGGCCTTGTTGCATTAATTAATTTCTCACGGGATTCCGTAGTTTTCCTGTCTTCACCTTGTGCCTTGTTTGAAATACTTTGTCACAATCCTTATTCCACCAGGCATGTTTCTTTCTTCTTTGGATAGGAGCAACTTCTTCTGCTATGATCTTCAGTGTATCAATTAACGTCTCCAATTTATCACTTAAAGATGTTATGGTTTTTTCCAAATATGTTGTGTTATTTATTATATAACTGGGTTCATACTTTCTCCAATATCAAATCTGGATGACTTTTGCTTCTTTGCTGGTGTCAACTTTATTTTTATTTTTGAAATATAGTAATCAGAGTCTATGTCTACTCCTCGGAGGACTTTGACATTATAAATTTCCCTGTGGTAATTTGTATCAATGGCTACATGATCAATTTGGAATTCCCCTAGTTGTATGTTAGGGCATTTCCACATCATTAGTTTGTGTGGAAGACTCTTGAATCTTGTGGTTTCATGACAAGTTTATGGTCAATGCAAAGGTTGATCAATCTTTGGCCATTCTTGTTTGTTAGTTTATGAGCCAGTTTCCTCACCACTTTGTGATGTTTTCGTTCTTGTCCTATTTTCGCATTCAAATCTCCAAGCAAAATTTTAATATGTGTATCTGGAATGTTTGATATCAATTGATCAAGTTCTTCCCAAAAATTTTCCACTTCTTCTCTATCTGTGGTATTTTCATCATTTGTAAGGGCATGGATAAATTGTAAATCAATGTGTAAATTTTGCTCTTAACTTTAGTAGTTAAAGTAGCTGTTCCAGAAGAATTTGATGAAAAATCTATGATAGAATCTAATATACTATTATGTGTCACAAATCCCATTCCAAATTGTGGGATATTTTTTATTACTCTTTTTCCTGGAGGTCCCTTATACTGACAATATCCTCCTGTTTCAATTGGGTCCTGGTCCGTATTCCGAAGTTCCTGCAGAACTGTTATTACAATGTTGTGTTGATCCAGGACATCTGTTAAATGTTTCAGTTTACCAATTTTTAATGGTGAATTTATGTTTATTGTTGCAAAGTATGAAAATTTCCCTGGCTTGTTGAATTTAAGTCTTTTCTCAGTCTGTCTTGGGAACTGTTGAGTATCCAGACACTCCAACTCGCCTTGATCTTCTAAATGACACCCCACTGTATTGGAGTGGTGTCTTTGCTTGTGTATGTTCAAGCCGGTGGATTCTTTTGTTAGAAGACTCTTCATATTCGGTCAATTATCTGATCTTGCGACTGAGAGGTTCTGACCTAGGTCAGGAATTACAATTCCAGATGTGATCTGGAAAGGTGATTAGTGAAGTATGATTTGATGATTAATGGATGTGTGAGGTGTGTTTGGTCCAAGAGAGCTATTTTATTTCAATCAAGTTTGCTGGCAAACCAGTGAGAACTTCCCTATCCGCGACCTGGAACATGCCAGGTTGGATTATCACTTCTCCCTCTGTTATGACAACAGGTTTGTGGTTATTCTTTGTATAATTTGAAGTTAGCAAAACATTTATTTTCTGTACTTTGGGGGCCACATATAGTAGCTCTGTAAGTTATTTGTGCTAACAAAGCTCCTCTGTAAGTTTGTTCATGTCAGTGATGGCGATTAGGGAGGTGGGGGNCACACACACACACACTTTTTTAAGGAAAGGTAAAAATTTCATTTTAACTGTCTAAAACTGGGAATTATAAAATAATAATAATAATCATTCTTGATGTGGTAATCACCAATTGTCTTTTCTTTGATTTATTTCATTATTTAAATCATACTTAGTGGAAATATGCAGAAAATATGATGTTCATGAAAATTGTCAATTTTTTTTTGTCCCCTCACTTTTGATTCCCAATTGCCGCTACTGGTTGACATCTTTTCCTGTCTATATTATGCTTGTGGACCCTTATTAATCCATTTCAATTTTATGTGCTAATTATACTAGTTATAGAGTATAACTAAATTAAACTTTTTGCCTTGATGTCCAATGTAGAATGTGCATGTGAATGATTTGAATGAAACAATGAAATTAAACTTTGAATTGAGTTTTAATATATTTGGAAAAGAAGTTGATTTTCTGGGCAGCTCATTCCAACTTCATTTACACCTTGCACTCCACTATCTGTTTCTAAAATTTCAAAACCTTGCAGGCATCTACTTTGAATTTAGTCAATAAGGGAATTGCAAAGATTTCAGAGTTGAAGACAAGAATTCAGGGATATGAATTTAATTTGCAGTCTAGAAGGTATCTGCTAACCTTTATGAAGTGTTGAGTTATACAGATTTATCTGAAAATTATTTCATGGAGGATTGTCAATTACTTCTCCATTAATTATTGTCAGATTTATTATGAAGTAGCTGTTACCCACGACTTCGTCTTCATGTATTTGGAACTTTTACACTTGTATCAACTTAACGTTGATGAAAGAACTTTCTTTAGTTACGTAGAGTTTAGTTTAGTTAGTTAGTTGTACTTACATCAAAGTAATTAATGATTAAATTTAGCAGTTCTATTTTAACTTCATTCTATTTACTGTTTGAGAGTGAAACTTTGCATCTTGTATATGACTAAGTCTAATTACCATACAATATGTGTTTATTAGTATTTGGACAGTTTTCAAAACCTGTTCTCATACCATTCTGTGTACTGTTGGAGATAGAAAATTGTTGCATAAAACAAAAGTTGTTTTAAAAATCTTCAGCAATTGCAAAAAATGAAAAAAAAAAAAGTAGTTGAGAGAACCTGGTGGAGAACCATAGTTGTAGGGAAAGTAATTTAAGTGGACAGAGACCCAATTGCTTGTAAAAAAATGTTCAAATCTTGGACAACCAAACTATCAACTATACAACCAAATAACATGCTGTAACGCCAAATTTTATCTGTATTCAATCCTTGTGATGATGAAATGATTTATTTTTATGAGGACTAATATTTTGTTGAGGGTTCTAATGACCTTGATGAATCCTAAAGCCCTGAGAAAAAAAAATTTCATCGCTGATAAATCCACCTAAACACAGGCTAATAATTTTCCTAATATTTTTATATAACATTTAAATAGTTATTGTGGCTTAAATATAAAATCTAGATATAAAGTGGTCATTTTTGTAGAATTATTTTTGGCTAATATTTTTTCTGTACATTATTTTAACTTATATCGAACAGTTTCAACAGCACAAGCTAAGAAGCGATTTCTATTTTCTACTTCCTTTGTAAAAACCTTTTTCTGTCTTTCTTTTAACACATTTTCAAAATAAAAGTTAGCCTTTGTATGGACAACTATCAATGTGAAAACCATCTCCTCGCTAAATTTCATCAAGATCAGTTCCATGGTTTAGTCCTGAAAAGGACACAATCTGACTGAGAAAAAAATATTTTCACATGTTTAATAATATTTAGTATGGATTATACTTAATTTAAATTTCATCATGAAGTTTACTACTAGTACTACTATGCTAAGAAGTATAATTAGAAAGTTGAGGGGATAGCACTCCAAATTTTTCCCTTGTGGACTTAATATGCAAAACGAATGAAAGTGTTTCATCTAAAGTAATCCTAACATATTGTTCTTATTATTTGAAAAACATAACTATTTATTGTAATTGTAGGAGTTTTACTTTTCTTGTCATTACCAAATATCCTTGTTTGACTTTTCTCTCTTGAAATTGTTGATTCTTTACTTTTTCTTTATTCACTACTATTTTTCATGTTTTTTTTTCTTTTTTCATAAATTGCACATTTTAAATTTCATGTACAAAGTACTGTGACATGCCCTTGCATCTATCTCCTGATATATTTTATCCAAATATTATGTTTTAAAATCATGACTTGAATATGAAATCAGGACCTTGTGAACAGTCTTTTCTTGCTTGTATTGTAATTTTTCAAACCCAATTGACAGATACAACCATCTACTTTTGTAGTAGTTATGTTAATACTTCTATAATAACTTCTAGAAAGTTGACTTCTGTCATGTATCTTATTAGGCCTACTCATTTTCAAGAAACAAAATTGGCTCTAAACATATTTATTTTAATTTGAAGAAAATAATTAAAGGTTTTCTGTACTAGTATTAAGTTATAGCTTGATCTATTTAATTTGTTTTAATTGATAGTTATGCATTACTCTTTCTAACTTTCAAGGAAGATATTATCAAGGATTATCGTAGATCTGATTTATTTACTTGGGTCCATTTAATTTGCTTGTGATGTTCAACTCCTTGTAACTCATGAAAATGCAGTACACTCTTCTTTCATATCCATAGGCTTGTTTTGTATTTGAAGCTCTTCTGTCTAATGGGGGTCACATGGATATTTGAGATCATCTCATGGGCAGAAGGTTCTGACAGTCTCTACTGGTATGTCACTGACTTGATCAACATGCTCTGTGGTGTCTTCATCTTCATACTCTTCTGCTGTAAGCCAAAGGTGAGTGGGATCACATTTGCTATGTACTCATTTTAAATATTGTCAACCTGCCACTAATTTTGGCCAGTCACCCTGTCATTTTATCAGTTCCTTACCCTGGACCATAGGCGGAAAGTTGGGGTGGGGGGACCGGTGAGGGATCTGGGGAGCATATGTTTGAAAATCATGGTTTTACAACACAAATTTTATAAATATTATCTTTTAAATAAAATACATCAACTCATCTAATAGATAATCAACAATTAACAATATCAAATAGTAACCACATTTGTTAATTGTTTAAAGTGGCAAAGTATGCAATTATCTTCTGAGAGTTCAGGTTCAATGGGGGAGCTTTGGACTTCACACGTGTACCATAACCATCATCTGAAATAAACTACACCAATGGACTGGTTTATTGTCTAATTAGAAGTACAGTGGGACATATCTTGTTAGTGAATTGTTATCTATGTGCAATATTTTTTGTGACACTTGGAGGATATGTCTTGAAACTGCTAAAAACAAATTTAAGATTAGCCGATTTACTTTAAAATCAGACATGTATTCATTACCTTGAAGTGCTGTAGATCTAGGAAACAATGGGATTGGTCCCAAGGCTCAGCCAATTCTCAGAAACCAAAATAAATTTTAAGGTAAAAATAATAGATATGAATGTCATTCAAAGGAGGAAGGGGAATAAGAAAGTAGAATTGCATCGTAGGGTTTCAAGTTCACCATTCTTAGGACCTCATTCTGTGGGATAAAAAACATGTTTTGATTGGTTTTTATGTCATCTTTGAAAATTATGCTTAAAATATTAATTTTTTATTTTACTTTTGCATACTACAATCATTTTCTACAAACTCTTATAGTAGAATACTCTTAATTTTTTTCAAATGGCTCTAATAATTCTTTGATATATATTTCAATGTAAAATAATTGAAAAGAATGCTGTATTTTACAGCATTTATTTTTCCCAACACTTATTGTAAAAATAAATTAAGCATTTATTTTTCCCAACACCTATTATAGATCCCACAAATATGCTAAATACAGAATTTAGT
Source organism: Laupala kohalensis (assembly GCA_002313205.1). Lineage (NCBI taxonomy): Eukaryota > Metazoa > Arthropoda > Insecta > Orthoptera > Trigonidiidae > Laupala > Laupala kohalensis. The sequence goes on along the minus strand of NNCF01130299.1, from coordinate 17,782 downwards.
CTGATAAAGATGCTTTAATTTCCACCCAAAATTATGTCATTTTCTTTTTTCCATTCAGTGACAGTAAATTTTAAGTAAACCAGTCCTTATACTATATGAGGATTATTTTATCATGAATAATTTAAAACCTTTTTCAAATGTCTCTCTTATGCATCTTTATTGTCTTACTCTCAAACATTTATAGAGTTGTTTGGTTAATTTGGTTTAGTTTGAACAGTAAGTTACTTTATCATGCATATTCATTTATATTCTAGTGGCAACTATTTATTTGCAACTCATACAAAGTAAATATATTTAAAGGTCAGGTCATTTCATTCTATTTAAAAATAGAAATATGTTGCAAAGTTTTACTGTCATTCAGAGAAGACACCAGCAATATGTATAATCCATTGCCAGCAATGTAGACTTTTCCTATGACTTACGTTTCAAGTCACAGTCACAAGGTCCTAAGTCCAAGGAGTATGGTCGATGAATGGAACAGCACTTCCCTGCACCATCAAACTAAAGCAGTCACAGCTTACATGTGTGTGCCTGAACATTGTCCTGCAAAATGATGGGTGGATTCTGCAGAAAGTGTAGCCTCTCATCAAGTGTTTCCAAACAGCTTGAATCTTGGAATTATAATTGGCTTGGCATTTGCAGCAATTAAGTATTGAGATGGCTGCTGTTGTCAGCACCTTATAAATTGTGAATGTTGTAGATTTTGCGGGTCTACAATAACTTCTAGAAGAAACATCAAGTATTGTTTTTACATTTAAATGCATATAACTTATGAAGGGAGCTATAGGGACCTCTGATAAAATCTGCATTTCATTAAATTGGTTAAATTATATTCTTAAGAGTTCAAAAAACATTTTGTAGTTGATTAATTATGTTATGTTGAATGAAAATGGAAGATGGGACCGGGGTTCGAACCCGGGACCTTGAGCTCAGTGCACTCATGCGCTTACCAAGTGTGCCATCCCATTCGCCTCCTGTCTTCCATCCTCATTCAACTTGTGAGACCCAAAGACCTCTGAGGTGGTCTCGTAGAGACTAAACTACTCATATGAGGCGACTCCCTTAGGAAGTACTTTGTTTTGGGAAGTATTTTCCATTTCTGGTTCACAAACATAGAAATTTTCTTTCAACATAACATAATTAATCTGTTACTTGGCAGTTTACTGCAATCTAAGAGATATCTATTTTGTAGTTGGTGAAAATTTTTTTTATTTAAGTAAAAGAAAATATTATTTTTAGTATAAGTTTCAAAGATGTTGGAAGGGTGATTTAAAAACCATTCAGAACATGATTTTGATCCACAGAATGAGGTCATAACAATAGTGAACTCAAAGCCCCAGGGGTAAATTCACCATTCTTGTTCAGTTACCTGCTTTTGGTGGTATTGCATACATCTGGTCACCAATTTCATGTTCAAATATTACGTACACTTTATTAACACATAAAATATAATTGAAAAGAAAGTGCTGCTGCTTATTTAGAATGTTTTGAAATTACCTACTGCTTTATTTGGCTGGTTGAAAATTGATTATCTCAATCTCCACTTGTATGGTTCACAAGTGTGCTCATGAGTATGGCAAGCAACATGTGATCCAGAAACTTTGATTACATGCCCCAATAGATACCTTACTCCCTCTTATCAAAAAGCTACCTGCACCCTTGATTATTCCTGAGTATGCTGACATGTCACATTTGTGTCAGGTGCTCAAGTTGCTCCGCCGGCACCTGAAGGAGTTGAGTCTATACCACAATGGTTGTGAAGCAAATGTCTGTAAAAGATGGCACACCTTTTCAGACCAGTGTTGTTGTTGGAGTGCTGGAGTTGAGGGAAGCAGCACTGCCGTCAGTCACATCGGTGCAGGTGGCCCTCCAATCCTGGAATGAAACTTGAGGGTCCAATGCCACATCCACATTTATGAGTCGGAGCAGCGGTATCGACCTGTGGAACTCCATTCTATCCAAACTGTTTCCAAACTCTGCAGTTTCCCCTGTGGTCAATTCAGAGCTGGCCTTTCCTCCCACTTCCACCTTATCTCCTCCTTCTTTCTCTATAGCGGCAACCGATAAGAAGATCACTCCCCCTCCAGCATCAGGAAATGATTCATCTGTTGGCATGTGTGGGGAAATTAGCACCTCTTCTTTAGAAGCACTAGCCCAAGCTGCTGGACCAGTCACATCTAATGGCCATTTCATCACACAAACACCGCTTGACATAGCAAAAGGCAATAGTACTCAATCACTATAAGCCTTTCTTTAGCTTAATTTGCTAATTTAGTTAGTTAGTTTGTATCAAATCTTGCAAGTAACTTTTAAGCCAGTAATTGATGGAAATTTGGTAAGCATATATAACAAAGCAATATTATGGTGCCTTAAGAACTAATCTGATTAAGGAGTCAGAAAGTGGTGCATAATCTCCCCTTTAACATAGATCCACTGAGTTTGGGCTTATTAGGTTAGTCTAAATAAATTGACCAATGGCTCCTAGAGCTAGATAGCTCAAGGCTGTCAGGAATAAGACCTTTTAATAATGCATTATCAGAAATATATACATTAAGAGGTATGTAACTAAAAAACTATAAGTCAAACAAACCTTTTAAAACAAGCTTTTATTTACTTTTACTGAAAGGTAATAAAGAAAATATACTGAATGAAAAAAATAAGTTAAGAATATTATTGGTACAATGTTAGTTGTAAGTGAATTAGTGGATCCTTACGAGAATACAAATAGTGTCAAAGTTATTGCTGAAATAGATGTAGGTAATTATTTTGTGTAGTGTTTCATTAAAATTACCTGAAGATCATAACTACAAGGTACCGATGAGGAAAGCCAAAAGTATGACTAACTTTATATGTCTATGCAATGTTTTAGGAATTCTGGTTTACTATCCTAGATATAAAGGAGATTTAAAGAAGAATATTTGTGAAGGAATCACAAAATTTGTGCAAGCAAAGATGCGAGTGCTCAACTAGTTAATATTTTATACAAGTAAAGTAGTTTGGGTATTTGGTTATATTACAAATTATAATGAATTTTGGTGGGTTTCTGAGCTTCTCCCTATGTGCCTGACTGTGTTCTTACAATGTTGACATAAAAATATGTGAAAATGTTTCTTTTAAATAAGCTTTTAACTATATTTACTATGATAAAATACATAATAAAATGTGCTAAAGAAAAATGATGTTGGTAACTGTAATTATGTAACTAACCAGAAGTCATAAAACATTGCACAGACAAATAAAATTATTCATACTTCTGTGCGTTGCATCAACTACTTCAGTACCTTGCAGCAACTATCTCCAGGAAGAGAGTATTACTTACTACAAGTTTTTCTAAATAAATTATTTATAAATATGTGGAAGGTTGTATCTTTTTTTCTGTAATTATGAATTGTGATTTCTACAAGATATGATCGGAATTGATGGGATGGTCCCTTGCTTGCTTCCGGAGAGTAAATTAGTTTTTTTTCCTCCACGTGGTCATATGCAGTTTGTACTGTTTTTTGACAATAAATTTATAATTTATATTGGTTGAAACTACAAATATAACGCACAAAATAGTCATAAGAATATGATCCAAGCTAGATTTTGTTTAGACATTGGATTAAAAATATAAAAAAATTGGGTGTCCACACATAATTTAATTCTTTAATAAGTTATGAGTTATGAGTTATGAGTTCCTATTATGACACAGTTATGAGTTCCTATTATGACTGTCAATAAGTAGTATAAATTAGAAGATTGAGACCAAGAGTAAGCTTGTAGCCCAATTAATCCATTAGCAATCACATTACACACACTAATGTGTATAAGGATTTGAAGAAGTGAAAATGTAAGCATTTTAGCACACATTATATGGATTTTATGAAATGGCATGCTGTCATAAAAATAGTTTAAGATTATAAAAATAACCAAATAATTGTTTAATTTTTGGGTTGAATTCTGCTACAATGTTTTTTTATTATTATGTTTCATGTGAATGCTGAAGTAATCAGCTGGATGGGTAAAAAATATACTTTATCTCTGTAATGTGTTTTGACAATACAATGTGCTATTCTTACTTTTAAAATTATGTAACCACAAAATGTTAAGTTAAACTAGTAATGTTATATTTGATAAGGCTTTGATCAAAATTCTGATTTCTTCACCAAAACACAAGTTTATTAATATAATTATTAAAAACTACCATTCTTAATAATAAAGGAAATAATCAAGCATAGAAGTTTGAATAATTACCTCACTCAAAATAATTTTGAGTGAATTCACATTTGAATAGAATTTTTTTATTATTCCATTTCCATGGTCTTTGGGAGCAAAATATATTATGTTCTCCATTACCTAAGTTCATGTAACTGTTGAGAATTACCAGAGCCTCCTAACTAAAGTAGAAAATAAGTAAGTTGAGATGATGAAGAAGAATTGATTTATCTTTAATATTTGTCCTCTTTATAGGATCAAGTTCAAATCCTGAGTGAAATCAGGAGGTTGAAGAGTATACTTATTAACATTGTGAAGTGGATTCAAAGAAGGAAATTTGCTCCCCTTCTTCCAACTATGAAGTTTCAAAGAGTCAATAATTTTGTTTTTTGTTTTTAAGTCAATATTGTGAGACTAATAATTAGTCATGCATCCAGAATGGATATGTAGTAGGTAATGCTAAAACATTGTGTTGATTCTTGTAGTTCTGTAAAGAAAGAGTACATTAAATGTGTAGTATAAATGACTGACTAATTTTAAGGAAATATTTTTATAACCTTGTGAGTATTTGCAACTATAATACCATAATATGACTTTCATAAAATTAACAGAAATAAAATATTGCTTCACTTGAACAAGAGGCTTAATTTAGGTATGCAATAAAATATTAGTAATTTATTTTCTCTACTGTCTAAATATATAGTTTTTTTTAATAGAAATAGTTTTATTAAAATGTGAGATGTTGTTAGCTGCAGAGTTTCAATATTGGTAACTCATTGAATTGAGTGACAAATAAAACATCTTTCTTTTGTACAATTATACTTTTCTTTTTGTCAAATTTCCCTCATGCATTATATATTCATGATATGAATATTTTCTCATGCCAATGTAACTCCATTGGTTTTAAATGTTGAAAGAAAATACTAAGAATTTTAATTTTGATATTTTTTTTTTTTTTTAATTGTACACGGGCTCACAGAGTATGATATATCATGAAGTTACTTCATTTCAAGATTAGATAAATAGTTACAAATAAAGCATAATTAGTCAAATCAGACCCCAATTATTTATTCATACCAATTTCATTGATTATTACAACTGATTATATCTTTTACAATATGAAATTTTGTATAGTTCTCCCTAAAACGACATCTGCCTGAAACGTTTCAGAGAAGTCTGAAATTTTACTCCTTCTTAGCTAATTTTGCTTTCTGGTGTGGAGGAATATTATGCCTCATCAATTTGACACAAGCATAGAATTCAAAGCATTCTTATTTTTATTCTCCTACTCTTGAAATTCTCCTACTCGCCTGTCTCTTTTCTAGCACTGACTGAAAGGTAGATTGGATTGAGCTCGTCATGCGAGTCACGCATTGGCTTACGTGACTTGCATTGCTAGTAGAGGCTTCCCAAAAATGTAGGAAATTCATAGGGTTTGGGAGAAACAAATAAGTGAAGGGTTGATTTGACCTACTCTCCACAATTTAGTTTCTTTAGATTCGAAGGAGATGAAAATGTTATGTTCATAAAACTGAGGGATTAAAGGCTCATTGATATATTTGATATATTACACAAAAAATGTCAAGTCTGGGTTTCTTCAGGTATTGTAGTATTGGAGTGCTGTAAAATATGGTTTCCATCATATAAGGGTTCAGTAAAAGGGATGCCAAATTAATGTATATATGTGGAATGGCTTTCGTAGAATTGATGTTAAAATGTGGGGAATGGCTTTTGTAGAATTGGTGTATAAATGTGTGGAGTGGCTTTCGTATATTAATGTTCCTCGTAGAATTGATGTAACATTGATAAGACGTAGTTGATTAGATGTAGAATTGATTAGAAGTGATGTGAGGGTTAGATATACGTAGTGCTCCAGGATTGGATGTAGGGATGTGTAGTGGGGTAACTGCACCAGCGCTCGACAGTAAACTAGTGTTAGACACTTCGTGTTTCGGAACCAATTAAGTTTTGAGTACTTTTTCGAACCGGTCTTTTGATGCAGTTTCATATATTCTAAATCAGAAAAAAGTTGCTTTCCATGTACTTGGCTATCAGAATCAAGCATTATGAGGTCTAGGGTGAATCAGCAGTATTAGACATATTTGACTGAAATTGTTTGTTGAAATAAATGGAGTTATGAGTAAATGGAATATTTATCACAGTTTTGGGTTCCAAACACTCGTGTAGATTGATTATTTTCGACACTATAGACTGCTGGTGCAAAAACGGAGATGTAGAAAATGAATTTTTTGCAGCAGTTAGATAATTTTTAGCTTTCAAAAATATATATGGAAAAAAGAGAAAATATACTGGTGAAATGTCTTGATAGTAACTGAGCAATGCGTCGAGTAATATTCCAACTATTAAGTCTCGAGTTAACAATGGGTTTCATAATTTTAGATTTATTTGAGTTAACTATTATTAGAAGAGAACGTAAAAAACAATAAATCAAAATATGAAAAAAGGTGTTTAATTGTAAAACGAAGTTGAAGCAAGGGGCAATCAAAATGATACATAGTATATGAAACTTATTCCAATTTATGCAAATTGGAAATATGTTGTGGCGTTACGTATCCCAATTGTGCAAATTTAAAGTGATATGACCACACACATCTCAAATGTATTTGATTATTCTATATTTAATAAAGTAGTTGGTTTGCCTTCAACGGACTGTCTGCTGGGACGTCACTAAGGTTGAGCCAAGGGAGAATGGTGGTCGTCTTCCACTGGGGTGTCACAAAATTCTGTCTGATCCGCTGAGCTTGCGCGCCAACGATTTAGGGATGGGGGTGGCAATGAGGCATAGTGATAGGGTAAGTAAAATTTCATTGAATCATTAATTAGAACAATAAATAACTGAATAATATTGACAGATTTCGCACGGGAAACTGCAAGTATGAGGGAGGCTCCGAGAAAGTATCCAGATTGGAGGACATCCGGTGTCATCTACACTGGAGAACTTCATTCACTTGCTATGTCGTGTAAATGAAATTTCTCACTAGGGTTGTGTTTTCCAGAGTTGTCTCATGGATCAGGTATTGAAGGAAGCATGGCTGGACAAATGATGCGTATGAAAAGAGAATGACATACATTAAGCGAATAGAAAAACAAAGCATATGAAGGTAAAATAAATTTGCCCTATATATTACTATTCTGTATTAAGAGAAGACAGGTTAAATCATGTAATTTTTTGTCCAATAGTCTTTCATCAACCTTCTTAGTATCTGTATTCTTTTTTATGAAGAAACGTGGAATAAAAGCGCGCAGGGAAATGCAAAAGGTGAGGTGTTATCTCACTACTTGACTTCGCAAGCATTTCGTTCAATTTATTGCACTTGCTCAGTTTTTCTTTCTACGGATGAGGGAATTGAAGGTAAAATTGAACTGCAAAGTGCATGGTAACGAGTGTTAAGGTATTGAAGTTAGTTTCATAAAACTTGCTCACAAATTCAATATCGGATTCAACGTATGTCGCTGTTTCAGGTCGCATGATGTGCAAGGCGAGGATATGGGAGAAAGCTAGTCTTGGAGTCGTGTAGTAATATAAGCAGACGATCTTGGAGTGTTGTAAGTGTAGAATCTGTAAATCTATGTTCAGTTGTAATTTTACGCGAATCCGTTTGTGTGAAATGTTTTGTTTCTTTTGCAGTTCTAACGTCCTTTCATTCCTGTACATTGAGAGGAAAGTTAAAATGTGGCGATCGTGCACTGAGTAACTTCAAAGATGGTTCGCAAGGATAGTGTGTAAATTGGTAAGAGAAAATATTGGCAGGATATGTTCTTTTTTCTGATTTTTTCCCCAGAGACATTAGAGGTTAATTTTTATGAATACGCAAGAAGAATATTGTCCCGTAACTAGAAACTGCGTCCTTGGAGGCCTGCAGGAAGTTTCGTAAAAGGTGAGCAATAAGAATTGAAAGTGAAGTATATAAGGTACTTGGTAGAAATTTTCTTGTAGATAACAGAATGAAGTCCGTAATTAATAGCAGAATGATAACTTGATACATGCGAGGACAGGGCGAGTACACGGCAATAAATGAAGTGCGCCAGGCGAACTCCACGGCTTCTTTACTAAAGCCTTGAAATTATAATTCTTCTGAAATTAAATTAGTGTGCAAGGTAATGGGTACTATTGAAAAGACATTTTTTCTCGAAGTTTAACATTTTGAATATTTTCATTATGAGAAGAGGTTGGTTATGTTTTCAGTTATTCAGTGATGTACTTTTAGGACCTTTCATACTCTCCTCTTCGCTCATCCTCCGGGATTTTGGGCGTCATCAGGTGATTCATAAAACAGCGCAGTATCTTGGTAACATGTCATGAATGAAGCTACATAACATGGATCAAATGAATACCACAAAAAGCAGAAAATCTATACAAAACGTGGTAATTTGTGTCTTTATACTTAAAATTTGTTTTATATTGTGCTGAATACTATGCAATAACATTGTCATGATTCTTAGATACTGCACTATTATGCGTCACCTGACGAAGATCAAAATTCTGGCAGAAACTTTGTGAATGAATAATACTTTTCTCTTTAATAGGTCGTAAGTTTTTAATTTAGAATTAGAATGATAAATGTGAATAACCTTTTTATTTTCCAGTTGTTGCGGAAAGGAGGCTGAGATTTGACCAATGAATTCGGCAATGATGAGTTGGAACTCGCTCGTCTCTTGTATAATAATACGTGTTGAGATGTTCGTGTAAGTGCGCTTCTTCCATTACTTACTTTCACTCAAGTAACTTTAAATGTATTGGAATATAGTTTTTGTGTAGTAATTGACGAATAAACAAAAAACATTAAAACGTCATTGTAAAAGTGTTTATTTTGTCTTAAAATTTGCATTTTGCGTGATTTTTCGTTAGATGTAAATAATTATTCAATAATGGTCCATTGCGTGAAAAATCATGGAAAATGCTTAAGTACTTCTTACATGCATCTTTCCTTTCGCTTGATAATTCATTAACCGTCATGATAGTTTTCAGGGAAACGATGACCTAAGTCCGCAGAGCTGATGAAGTGGCGTGAAGTATTGCGGAAGAACTTGTCATCTGTAAATCATTGGAGAAGGTAGTCTTTGGAACCTGTGAGATGAGTATAAACTCTCGAAGCATTATTGTCGGTGTCGCAGTAAAATCGACAGTTGCCGACATGCGGTTGCAGTGCTGTATACCACTGGTGGTGAAGTATTACTTCGAAAACTGTATAAAGAACTAAATAATTAACGCGTGAAATGTCCTTCCTTTCACCTAGTAATGAATCTAATACGTAATGTTCGCATTCGTGATGTTACGAGACGAGGCAAAGGTCAGCAATTGAAGTGTCCGAAAGAAAGTAATGATAATTTGAAATATTTATTTTTAGCAGAGAGTTTATCATTGAGAGAACAAGTGATTATTTGTTATGTTTAGCAGTTAATGAAGTCATAAATGTATACGACCATTCTATACGAAAGCAACTATTTCACTAAACTTTGGCGTTACCAATGTATACATGTAATATACATTACAGTGCAGTATGTACCATAACGGAATCAGATAAAACTATTCATAAAAGAGATAAATTATCAGAGTTGGTGCTAAAGTTTTTAGCTAAAGATTGCCTCTTGTTGATATTTCATGAAATGTTCGTCTGTCGAGCTCCGCGGCTTGTTTACGTATACCTTAAAATGATAGTTCTGTGTTCTTTGAAATTTAGTGCGAGAGGTTCATATTGCGTAGTTGTAATGAGTAAAATTTGACGTACTCCAACTTTGAGATGAATCCTGTTGGAGTTCGTTGTTATTGAGAGAAGAATTAAAGGTTATATTTTTCAGTAAATTGGGAAAGGAGAGGGCCCATGAAGTCGGCGGTAATCGAGACTTGGATATCGTTTGTCACTGTTCCACAAGAATAAGTATTAAAGTATGTTCGTATAAGTGTCGACTTCACTCTTGTAGTATAATGTTGTGGAAAAATAAATACGTGGTCGCTTTTCAAGGTCTTATTTTGTATTGATTTTGGAATGTGGTGTATCTGTTAGATTGATGAAGGAAAGTTACTTATCCATGAATATACTTGTTAGTGTCTTTAAAAAATCCCTGCCTGGGTTTTTCAGTGTTTTCCTTTGCCCTTGGCTTCTGATATGAATCATTCATATTTCTAATCATATGGAAGTTGCATCTTCCCTTTCGAATGACAATTCGCTAATAGTCGTGTGCATTTTCAGGGAAACGCTGCCCTGAAACCCAACAGCTGACGAAGCAGTGTGAAGGATTACCGAAGAACATCAGTCGTCTCCAGAGGTCATCTTTAGAATCTGTGACATGGGTTGGTTTTAGTAATAGTTTACGTGGATACTAAGTAAATGCTAATTGAGAACATGGGCAATGCGTTATAAAGGCTGTGTGAAATAACTTTTTTAAAAGAAAGTTGTATTTACTTGATGCAAAGATTAATTTTGAAAGTATATTGGTGTTGAAAGTAGTCGGGACTTACATGAGGTAGTTGTAAGATACTTCTGCAGAAATGTTCTAGACGGCGGCCTTAGAGACGTATGATCAGAAATTGTAATGAATCGTTTAGAAAATTGAAGTATGTTAATTATATTCATGGGTTGTAATGTTTCCACATTTTTGGAGTGGATAGTTTAAAGAACAAGATATCTTTTTTACAATGCGTGTAAATATTTCGGTGAGAAATTCTAAAGAAGTTTATTTTCTGAAAAATATAACTGATTTGCTATGTGGGTTGACCGTCAGCACAATTGCATAAATAGAAGATATACAAGTATTTGATTATTTTGTAGAGATCTGAAGCGTAGAATGTATTGAAGGATTAATTGTTTGGATGAAATCGGCGACGTCTGAAACACCTGATTACGTTTTCCTCTAGGCAGTTGTGACATCTGTCGCTTTCGATCACTGTAAGTAGCATTGCAGGTTTAATCATAGGTCCCTTCTAAACGAATTATACCGTGCAATAGTTTCGATATTGCAATCACATAGTCAGTTACCTATCTTGGTTTCAAATGCTGTCCACCACCGGTAAATGGTGGTTGTGAGGTAATACTTCAGAAACTGTTAAAAGAAATGGGTTAGGAAGTGAATTTTACTTACCTTCAATTGGTAATATTTCTTTCGATTAGTATTTTCTCATCAAGATATTAATGGTCGTAAGTGAAAACTAGGATTAGTATTTTTATTTAGCTTGACAACTTTGTTTGAGATGACCTCATTTTAAGTGCGTGGGTTCGACACCTATTTGGTTCTTAAGGTACAAAGCATGTGAATATTTGTACTAAAAGTATAAAGAGCCATCAAATTTCTAAGAGAAGGTGGTTCTGTTCCATAAACCTACTACAAAATTAGACGTAAATAAGTGAGAAACGAGAATTCGTATATTTAGAATATTTACATTGAGAATAAACCAATGAAATTGTTTCTTTCTCTAAATTACCTTGCCTTAAAAAAACTAATACACCGCCAATTAGGTCACGGTGAATTGCGAAAATGTTAGAAATACTGGTAGAGGGTGCCACACATTCAAAACGTTCAAACTTTAACATTTCTAGGGACAATATTTACAAGCTCACGTAACAATATATATTTTTTAGTTTTTTGTTTGGCATCGTTGCCCCATACTGGCGAAACCATGTGTAATAAAGCGGTATGGAGTCGCAGAGGTTCCGAATGGTGCCTTGCGACGATCTGATCCATGTCCCTTGCACCTAATCACGCAGTTCCTTGAGAATAAGTGATGGGGTGGGGTTCTTGTCCTCCATAAAACCCCACACATTCTCTATCGGGAAGGGATGAGGAAATACGATTGGTCTTGGCAAAGTGTCCACTGCATTAAGGGACGCTCAGGAAGTGGCTGTCATAAGAGGACATTCACCATGTCCTAATTGGCGTAGAAATTGGTTTTTGAAGGAGTAAATTTAGAGAAAGAAACAATTTCATTGGTTTACTTTTAATGTAAATATATTAATACTAGTTTTCTCACTCATTTTCGTCAAATATTGTTGTACTTTATTCAACAGAACGACATTATCATCGAAATTTACAATTGACTTTGAATTAAAAAGTAGATTACACAGATTTGTACCGGAACAACCGAATACTAAATAATAAATTATTGTAGGTCGTAAAGTAAAAAAATAACTAAACTGGTGCTGATTTTCATGTATGGTCATTAATGTGAGGATTGTGTAAATATTTATCGAAACCCCGTAACGAGTTGATTTGGAAGAAAATGTGTGTGATTAATACATTTCGTTTGTTTCTTTGCAGGCTGTAATTTGAAATCCGCATGGTGTGCAGCAATGAAACACAACACTATAACCACGGAGTAGAAATGGACCCGAGTGTGGCCCTACGTATGGTTTTCGCTCAATATAGAAAAGTGCTACTGAACCAATGGACCTGACCTAATTTGTAATGGCGTTCACTTTTCAAAGTTAGGTGCTCAACTCGATGTATGTATTAAACCGATCTCCTGCAACTACATTTGTCTGAATCCTCTTGTAAGAATTACTACAAAGTTAACCATTCATCGTGCATTACTACGTGACAATAATTTTTTCTCGTGAGAGTTAGAAATGTGAAAGAAAATTGGAATCACACAGTTATTGATACAGCAGCTCTCCTAAGTTCGTGATAGCAATCTCAATTTTAATGATGAGTGAATAGTGCACGACGCTTATCCACTTTTGTGAGCTACAATCTCAATAACAGAACTTGCCAAAGTGATTGAAATTTTTTGTAGTTACAAATTAGACGATAAAAATTTGCCAGCCGATCCATTGCCCTCGAAAATACAGGGACACAAACTGGAAAATAGTGAAATTTTTCGCTCAGTGAGACATGGCAAAATATCCATTTTGAATTGTGTGTTTCCTTGCATTTTGAAGGTCACGCAGTAAACACTGCATATGTGCATTAATTATTGAGATATTGTGGGTTATACTCCTCCTGATCACTGACATCCCTCGATATCTTGATAAGTAATGAACATACGACTTTTTTACTAGGTTTTTGATTCCTTGACCTCCAAAACGTAAGGAAACGTCATGAAATGAAACTTGAAAATTTCGAAAAATTTTGCCCACTAGGAATTCTTTCAAAATTTTCCATGTTGAGATAATGATCATTCCTTACGTTTTCGGGGGCAAGAATCCTGAAAAACGTTTTAAAAAGCGCATTTTCGTTAGTTGCTGAGATATCGAGGGGTGTCAGTAATCAAGAGGGTTGTCACCCTCGCTATCTCACTCATTATTGAAAATACACAATTTTTACTATGTTTTCGGATTCCCTGACNAACGTCCTTAATGAGTTAAGGACGGTTTCTTAAGTTTTCGAGGTCGGGGAATCCGAAAAACGTATTAAAAAGTGCGTATCCGTTAGTTTTTGAGATAGTGAAGGGTCTTAACTCGAAAAATTTGGCGTATATTTTTGATCGCGTATATTTTCGCGATTGGCGTATATTTTTCGTATATTACATCTTATGGCGCCCCTTTTTTGTCCCATTTGTCTCTAGCTCGTTATCCAATTTGGAAATTTTCGTTATCCAATTTGGAAATGTCTATAAATACGCTTTTCTCTTAATTTCAACAATGTACAAGTTTTGTGGGCGGGGGACTTAACGTGTTTTGCTGTCATCCCGTGGATATCTTCAGGCATGCAAATTTCACAGAATCAGCAATACGTGTAATGTTTTGAAAATGTATTATATCTCTTTTTGTGTATTATATCTCATCTCCTCTCAAGAATAGGGACATCCTGAAAAGTGACTTCCCAGCGAATCCTATCTTCCGCAGCAGAGTCCCACGTCCAGCAGTCCTTCGAATGCCCTAAAATTGGGGTTCGTCTCTACTGCACGTGGGTCTCTGCTGCGGAAGATAGGATTCGCTGGGAAGTTACGGACGCTCTCTCAATAATCACAAAAAATACTTGAAAGGGGGAGATCGCGCTTTCTAGTCGAAATAACAAAAGGTAATAGCCTTTCGTCTCAACTGAGGAAACAAAAATTAAAACCCTCTTGCTCTTTCATTTCCATCACTCAAACCTCATTTGGCATTTTATGGTACTCTTTTCACATTGTAACATTTCTTTCATACTCTGGCGTGAACTGCAGCCTGTGCTCATTCATCCTTTCATTCAACCACCAGGTGCTCGGGACTGAGTCACCATGAGTTCCACGATCACACGCTTCTGTCAGACCGACAGTTTACTATGCTCTGGACTGAATCACTGTTTCACACATTCACAAGCATTTACACTGGAGCGAACTCGCAGCCCTGCCATCAGAATGACAGCCGACAATGCTCTCGACTGAGCCATCGTTCCAACTGAACTTATTTTTTTTTAAAATTGAACACTTGATAAATCTCGTCCACAATTTTAAACTTTCATCGCTCAAAAACGTGCTGTGACCGGGACACGAATTCGTACCCTTGCCACCATTATCACTGTTTTCTGCCGTAGAGCACTGAGCTACAGTAACTTTCCTCGAATTGTGATAATGTGCTGTACACACGATTCTTTACAACGGTTCATTCGAAATAAAGATTCTATCAGTTGCATAATTGTTATACGTCATAGTCTCAAATATTTATTATCCTACTTTTCATTTCAGAGTTTCTCGCTATTCCAAAGCTGAATTGAACACGTCCACTTGCACTACGTACGTATTGAGCCATCGTAGGAAGGTGCTGAAGGATCCTTATACTTACCCAATAATGAGTACGAATAATGAGTTTTTTCAGCGATTACTTACTCGAAATAATCGTATTATTCGTATTCTCGCTATCCTTGATATTTGTAAATGCACGAATATGTGAACAGTACCTCGAACAAGTCATTCACCAATGCTCGGCTTACTTTGATGTGTCTCAAAAGACCGACACGCTGCGGGAAAGGGCGAGCACCGATATGCATGTTGCAGTTGCTCGGGGAACTAATAAATTACATGTTCTAATAATACAATGATCTACAATATAACACTGGTTGTAATCGTGCAGCATATAAAATCGTGATCCGAGATTAATATTACAAAAAACGTGTTTTAGATTACAACAAATATAACTAAAACTGAAATCTTTCATTAATTTATTCAAATGAAATTGTGAAATACAACCACAGATTCTTGTTTTCTTTCTTTGTTCCTTCTTCTCACTTTCTCCCTCTCTCTCTTTCTCTTCACCGTCACTGGATACACCGTCATTGGATGTGAATTCGCGACTAAAGACGTTCGTGTGGGTGGAAGATTCCAAATACAATGAGAAACACTATCATCTATTCTCCTTTACAAATAACATTAAAATGACATATCTACTAAAACACTCTTTGGATTCTCACCATTGGTAAACGAAAAAGTATGCGATGTGAGTGGAAATTATTTCACTGCATCTATTCCAAACTTTACCGATAATTCGGATTAAATATATACTAATTACACTGTGAATACAGTATATTTAAGAAAAATAAAATAGTTGGAACAGTTTTTGAATATTTTTCAAAAGAATACTTTAACCTTCATATGAAGTAGCCTTTGCGTTCAAGTAAAGCGAAAGTTTAAATCACCTGCGCAAATTCTAGGTATTCCTGGTTGAAATTATTTCTTTCATCTACGACTATAAGAAGAAAGGTTTGAAATACCTTATCTGATCAGACGGCGTCGTGTTAATCTGTAGAGGGGGAATTTGAGATTATGGAGCTTAGTAAAATTGGACGATGCGATTGCTATTTAATTGCTACGAAAACTGTTAGTTTAAATTAATAGAACGTATACCTTTTTCTTTAGTAAATATTGTTCTCTAAAGGTATAATGTTGTAAATCTAGATGCTATATGAATAAATATTTATTGAAAATATAATTTGGATATATATTAGACCCGTTTCCTACTCAATATGTTTATTAAAATAGTTTTAACACTTGGGGTATAATTACGAACTCGTGAATTTCTTTTAGTATCATTGTTTTCTTTAAATATAAATTGTTTGCTTTCAAATTCAATATAAATTTTTTTTGCACATGTTTATTGAAATTTTGAAGAACTTTTCTAAATTCCTCGTAAAATATATCATTGAACACTTTCATTTACACATGAAGAAACTAAAATATCGAAACTTAAAGAGAACACGAATAGAAATTATTTTATAGAACCTTTGTCCTGTGGTCGGCAGATGAACTTTGTCGTAAAGTGCCATGCCACGTTGCCATGTATGTTGTCATCCTATGTTGCCGAATTCACAGTTGCTTATTAATTATGCAATTTTATTATAAACAATCAATTACTTTATTTTTTGTTAAAGTCTATTGCAATTTAAACGTGCGTGGTCAATGTTGTGATGCTAGTTAAGAATCAACTTCAGGGTCCCTGTTTTCTTATTTTGTATTTTTTCTAATTACAAAAACATTATTGTAGATAAATTTATTTTTTCTACAAATATTAAAAAAGAAAAAAACCCTACATGTTGTGTNACATTATTGTAGATAAATTTATTTTTTCTACAAACATTAAAAAGGAAAAAAGAAAACCCTAGATGTTGTGAAGGTTTAGCCTTTCAGAGTCATAATGCATATTACACTAACATAAAACTAAAATGTATTCCTCTACACGAGTTTCATTAGAAATCTCTTCGTTGTTCCTGCTCTGNCTGCTCTATCATTTGACAATCAAATATAAAAGTTTCTTCTATTTGTTAAACGAAATTACGTGTCATTCGCGCCTTCGTCGTTTGTCCGAGAGGAAAATTTCAGCGATCTAAATTTCTAATTTTACAGCCAATAAAAAGTAGAACGCCATTAAAATATTATGCATAAGTAACATAAATATTACAATGAAAAAACATATTTCGTATAATATCCCATATTTGTTGAACACTTTCTGAAAATATGAAATTCTCTGTTGAATTGACGGCAAAATGTTACGTTAATTGGAGAAGATTTCTAGATTTAAAATAACAAGTCCTTAGAATATGACACTGAATCAGGAATACGGGGAACTACAAGTTACAATAACTTAACATATAAAACTAAACACAACCTTGTTAACTGCCTCGCTCGATTTAAATTTACTGTAAATATTATACTGAATGTCTTACTAATACGTTTATCGTCACAAATGTAACATCCATGTTGCTTAGTAAAAAGTTATATACCCGCAAAGAATGTTTCTAAATGACAATGTTCGTTCCCTGCTCTGGAAATCAATAAATAATACTGAATATCGATACTAACATTATAAATGAGGAGTGAGTTAAGTATGTAGAATATATAAAGTATTTCAATTGTAAAAAAATTCGTCAACGAGGTTTTCATATTATTGATCTCTGATTATTTTTTTAGGTTGCACGATTACTACCAAATTGTTATATCGTGGATAAATATGTCACTAGAAGATTTAATTTATTTGTTCCTTAAGTAGTTTTATATTATTTATAACTCGAGAATTAAACTTTTGCGTTATTAGTTCATATTTGAGACAAACGTTTCCTATATTTATTTAATTCTTTGTCACATATATGAAAAACTTAAGAGAATTGCAAATTATGTGAAATTACTTTCGACAATACACATCATTTGTAGGCAATGAGATTTGAT
>NNCF01130297.1:0-25965 GCA_002313205.1 Laupala kohalensis | reverse complement strand
CCTGTAAATTTTTAAAATGCACTTATTGTAGTCTTAGTAGGTATCTTTTCAAACTGAATTTTAATTGAAAAATATTAATATTCATTCATATGTTGATAATGAAAAGAAATTTGAATAGCACATCATTCATTGTTCTCTAGAAATTTGAAAAAAAAATGTTCACAATCAAGAAGGAAATTCTCAGATCATCACAATATAATTTTTTAATATTTTAGCTTCATATAGTATATTTAATATGAAATTTCTGTGCATCACTATTTTTACATTTACCTAAATTAAATCAATTGTTAATAGGATGTTAACATCAAAACATGATCTGAACAACCTTGAAACTGTGAACAGTATTAAAATTCTTTGAAAACACCTTAAATTTTAGTGCAGACAAAGCATGCAAATGCTTAAATGTCTGCAATAATGCTTAATGGTTGTCTTTCTTAATGCTTGGATCTTCTTAAATGTCAGAAATAGTTGGTGGTGGGTGAAAGAGCTTTTGATATACATTGTAAACAAAACACTTAAGTAGTATGTGGCGAACATCACTCATTCACTATTTGATTAAGTAATGTTTCCAGTAACTTTTAAACTATATGGAAAGACACATAAGTTTCACATCAAAATAGTGAAACATTTAGCAAGTTGATAATGCTCTCAATAGATGCTCTGCCAGTGTGCTGTGTAACATTTTACTGTGCATATTAGATAGTATATCAAGAATGAAATGTGGTTCTAACGTTTTGACATTTTTACAAGTTATTTTTTTGTATTATAAATGGTAAAATATTTCCATTAAGTTTTTAAGCTTTTAAACATTTGGAACTTATTTTTCTGCCAATGTGTTCACTTAAAGATGGTTTTAAATATGTAATCTTTTATCTTTTTGAATCTAAATTTCTGAGAAAAATTTCCAAGCGAAAAGATATGATTCACCCTCCTGAAAATTTGGCCTGGACAAAATGTTTTTTTACGCCTTAACAATGTGCAAAAATTCTTACAAGTACTTTTAATTCTGTCGTTAGGAGGCTGCTTAGATGTTGGGACAGTTTTCTTCAAAAGTTTCTTCAGGAGGAGACATGGGTATATCACGGTTATCACTGTTGAATCGTGTTTCCCATCATTGATGACGATCCATGAAAATTGAATTGACCAAATTGAGCTTGTAATTTTTTTTGTGAACTAACGGATTGTTGAAGTAGTTAAAGAGGTAAACAAGTGAAATAATTGAAACATATTCATTGACAACATATTATATTATTGCTGGATGTTGTTAACTAGGATGACTTAGGATGAAAAAACATTATTTCTGTAATTTTTAAAGTAACTAAAGGTAATATATCATAATGTAAAATTCCATTGGCTGGCATTTTGTATCATGAAAAACAATTGAAAGGGAAATACAAGATGAGAAATTATTATTTATTTTTAAATTATTATACTTATTTGAAGAATAGTCAATGAAGAAATTAACAATAGCAGTGTTTTTTAAATACTTAAGAGGGTGAAATGTGGGTTAAAATATTTTATGTATGCATCCTATGTATCCCATCTTAACACTTGATTGTCACGAGCAATTTCCACCAAACTTTATACACAAATGACTGACTATCTTACAAGAAGCACTGTTAGGGTAAGAGATTCCTGGTAGCCCTTAGTGAGGGGTGAAGGGTTACGTAAAAAGATAATGAAAAAATCTTATAATACATTTGAAACCATAGTTATCTGTGCTGTTGAGAAGGATCAAGACGCCACCAATGCTTCGTAACTTCACAATTATTCCAAATTAGAAATATTAAACCCCTAGCATCCTTGGGGTAGAAGTGGGAAAGGGTGGCAGGTTACAATTATCAAGAACTTCCGATCTATATAAGGAATACATCCGTTTTGCGGTTGCAGAAGAGAAGAGTAACACTCTCAATGTTGCTTAAGTCCACGATCAATCCCTGTGAGGAAATATACTCCGTTTGGTTAAGGAAAGAAGAGTAAAAATTATCTAAAATTACTCATATTTATGTTGAAATCATAGTTTTCGTGGCCGCTAAAATTAGTAGTGACATTCTCGAAGAACCTTAAGTCCAAAATTGGCCCGTAAACACCCTTTGCATCCCAAAGGTAGGGGTTGCTATATACACCTTTAAAAAAGTAGAAAGGACAAGGGTGTTCAAATAAGGATGTTTACTATTTTGTCACGGAATTCCTTCAAACTTGGTGTCAGGCTAAACTAGAGTTTGAAATTAATCCATGTGAAAGGAATTTAAAAAAAACTGGAAGAAGTTACGCCCTCCGATGCATGAGAACACCACTTTTTGTAAACGTGAATATCTTCGAATATATTAGGAATTTTTAGTGCAGTAAATTTAGCAAAAAAAATTCAGAAAGAAACATCAAATTAGATCAATTTGAATGGAAAACCAAAATTGGAAGGACACAATCTAGAATTTTCAACAAGGGTGTTCACTATTTTGTCACGGAATAATTTGAAAATTGGAGTCGGGCTGAAGAAGAGTCTGTAATTAAGCCCTGTGGAAGGAATTTTCTTAAATACAAATATGAAAGAAGTTATGCCCCCCGATATAATGGGAACATTACTCTACCCCTTTATAAACGTTAATATCTTTAAATCTACCAGTAATTTTGGATTGTTGTTAATTTTGCTTGTTTCCAAATGATCTTGCAGGTAACTGATAAAGGTACACCTGGACTGAACGAACACCTTTTGCGTATTAATATTCTTCAGTATCCTCCCGTCCCGCGGAGAGAAAGGTGCCTTATACAACCGGCCGGGTCGTCGTCCCACACCCTCGCTCGCCTACCATTTCTTTACAGCAATAAACTCTTTCTCCAATAGGTCTCAGCTTGCATTCTCGCCAGATGTGGGCGTCGCTTCGTCGTACAACTCAACGGCGGATTTTTAAATTTCGTGGAGTGAGGAAGCTCCGCTCCGTCGCTCGTTCTTCGTATTTGAACGACCGAACAATGCTGATTTTTAAAAATTTAATTGTTAAATTATTCAAATCTCACAATATATTCTGATAATTCCATACATTTACAGACATAAGTCACATAATATATCAAATTTTTATAGCATGCACATGTAGATTTGTATATATTACACAAATAATAAAGCAGAATCCTGGCCAGCCTACTCTGTCAGGTGAAAATTGAATACGTAACCATTACAATAATAGGGTTATCTTGAATTATCACATAACTGGAGAGACTATTACAATGTTTCATTAAAGTAGCACGATCTAAAAACCATCTGATACAAAATTGAATATTATCGGTATTCTTCTTGCCATTGCATTTTAAAAACATTCAACAAGTACGTTTGAGTTGCAAAATAAGATGATAGACTAGAAAGTGCCATAGATCAATTTGATCTAATAAATTACTCTAAATTTTATGTATAAAATTGACAAAGTGGAAATATCCCGAGAGCAAAAATACATTATGAGAATATACATAGAGGAAAACTTTGTCACACATCATGGAAGATACAAAGATAAAAAAGAAATACATAATTATGATGAGTGATATAATGTAGATAGTTCGAAACCGAATCAGAAATCAATAAAGCTCTAAGAAAACAATATCCTCACACCAGAATGACTACAGACCCTTTTTAGAATCTCCACATCTGGAACAATATTACACGTTCAGACACCAAATTGTGAGAAGTCAGTAATGTACTATCATTTCCTAAAATAATTTAACAACAAAATAAATAAATATATGTCATAAATAAAGGTATTATGACCTAATTATGAACAAATATGAAATATTTTATAATATGAAGTTCACAATATATATGGTATTTGTCCACACTATGATCGGAAGTCTCTAATTATTTATTTTGAAATATCACGTATTTACGAGACAAGAGTGAAAGACAACCATGTACCTCGGTGACAATGACTACTTAGATTTAGATTAGATTATAGTATAGGTGGACCGAGCACGTAGACCTAAAAGGCATTTTGTACCCTTTAATACAGTTAGGTTGATTCCAACCCCAGGGCCTCGCTAAAGGACACCAAATATTGGATTATAGCCTTCCTGATATCCTCTAGGTTCGGGAAATATGAACCTAGGTAACGGTATCTGGTTTGGGCAAGAGCTTCGCACAATCAGAAAACATGCACGGAGGTCTCCTCCTCCATGTCGCATCTCCTACTCATTGGATCCTGACTGATCCCCATTATGTGTAAATGTCTCCGTAAGGTATTGTGGCCTGTTAGTAGACCTACTACTTTCCTTATATGACTGCTACCTAAATTTAGTAGGACCTTCTTATATTCCTGGCTTGGTCCGGCGATTAACTCGCATGCCTGCCTAACTATATTCTGTGACTTTCAGATGGTGAGGTGTTGCTGGTGTGTCCAATTGACAACCTCCAGCCTCACCTTTCGTGGAGATATTCCAAAGAAGGTTTCCGAGCCATCAAAGTGACCCTTAGATCCCAACTTTGCCAGTTCGTCTGCCTTTTCATTTCCCCCGATTCCCATATGCCCAGGAACCCACCAAAGGGTAACTTCGTTCACAAAGTATGTCTAGCATCTGTTGGCATTGCCACACAAGTTTGGATGTTGTTCTACAGGCACATAGTGACCTTAGTGCTGCTTGGCTGTCGCTGAATATATTAATGCGGCCACTAAGTCCAGACATATTTTGTATGTAATTAATGCTGGCCGGTATAGCAAATACTTCTGTTTGGAAATCTGTGGTGTATGCCCCTAAAGAGAGGTGGAGCCTTGTATTAGGCCCCCAGATCCCGACACAAATCTCCGCTCCCGTCCGCAAGCCATCCGTAAACCAAAAGTGGCCCCCAGCCTGGAGACTTGTCCCGACGCCCGTGACCCAATCCTCTCCCGTGGGGATAACCACGATAATTTCATAATCTAAGTTATACCCGGGCCCGATAAGGTCCCCAATCATTCCTGCCAAGGGTCTTTCTGCCTGGAGCCTTGTCAAAATTAATGTGTGTCCTTTAAGTGGGTTCTACTTAACACTACTTAAAAAATCTTTAAGAANTGCCTGGAGCCTTGTCAAAATTAATGTGTCCTTTAAGTGGGTTCTACTTAACACTACTTAAAAAATCTTTAAGAAATAAATTAATTTCTATTATTGTATTCAAAGTACATCACCTACGTATTTTCTGTCGACGGATTAGCATAAAAATATATGTCAAGCATCCCCGACACATTGAAACAACCAACCGGCAACGCAGCATCTATGTACGTGATAAAACATGTCGCTTTAGCGGATCACCGAAGTAACTAAATAACCACTTTAGTAACTAAGATGGCCATTGTTCAGCATAGATTGAGTGAAATTAACACATAGCTATACAGATTCTCGCTAGTCGAGTGATTTAGCTGACATCTATTGAATGCTGTAAAAAATCTCTGGTGACGATATCTATTGCTAATCTGTCGGACCTTCTCGGACTTTGATTAAGTTTTGACACAAATTTACACGATTATAAAAACTAAAAAAATCAAACAATAGTATTTCCGTATCACAATCAGATTCAGAATCTATTCACAATTACGATATTCTTTTTATATCGTTCAATTCACGCGATCTCCACTGTTTATCATTATAAAATACATCCACGGTGTACTTAACCTGGCTAAGTATCGAACTTCACCAATTTTGGTGAATATCCTTGATGAAATTGATGACGGAATTGGTAACACAATTTCCAGCAACAGTAGCCCTTTCTGACGAATACATACTACAATGAATAGAAAATTAGTTAGAGGATCTTCCCTTAGACGTCACTTTGGGTAAAACGACACCAGTGTTCCTGAAGGTGGAGTCGCGCAACTGGCCGAGTTTCCCCTTATGTTGTTATTTTATGATTTATCCGGGAATCGAGGTACTCGGTTAGGTCTCGCCGGTAATTTCACACTCCGTAGCAACGCGACGACCGGTTTGAAGCATAAAATTCAGTTGTTTCGACAAATATGTTTCAGTAAGTTTAGAAGAGGAAGATAGTACTGACTTTAGTTAAGTATAACAAAAGAAGGGGATGGGTGACCCTTTGCCAAGGGAGCGTCTGGTAGCTGCGTAAGCGCTGTCTACGACTTTTTAAATTTTTAGAAAATTAGTCGCGATAACGAAGGAGGGAAGGCCATCTGGCCGACTGTAGGGCTTTTTGTGCAGAAATGGTGACCTCAATTTTAGATAATATGCACACTACCTCCGGCGAAAACACTACATCGAGGCATCACGTGATTAAAGGACGATCAGAGATACGTTGATTGTGATGACAACGTCATAGGGCCGTATCCAATCGTGGGAGATCACGTGAAAGAAACTTTTACATTATATTGGATAAAAAAAGTTCGTGACGTACGCGATGGGCGGAGTCAAACAGTTTCTACAAAGTAGGAGAAGAAAGGATAAAGAAATTTAAACACACTATTGTGTTCTAAAAGAGATCAGATGAGATCTTCGCATTACCTTCGCAGCTCCGCCTTTCCATCTTCTACTTCTGATGACGTCTGGCGTTGATTCGCAAATACCGGATGTAATCATTTTCGATAAGCCAATGACGGCTCTCCATTTTAAAAACAGTGTGTGATTTGATGAATGACTTGTTTTTTAATTATATTGCAAAGACAATTGGAAAATAACACAAGTAACCTCATTGGTTAAGGCTGTGCTGCTATCCGATTGGACGAACTTAAATATTCATAAACTGTTACGATGTCCAATGAGCCATCAACTCGTACAAACTGTTTGAACGGACAAGTTTCATTATTGTGTGTCAAAGAAGAACCAATCATGAAAATTCAGTGGTAGTTTGAGATTTGAAATGTGTATTAGAGAGTAGTTGCATGTTGTATTTATATTTTGGGGGAAATGTTGAAGGGGGAGCATTAGTAATCATGGCAAATATGTACTTGTTTTATTAAAATTATATTATTTTTTTATGAAAAATGTGTTTCCTTTGAGAAGGATTAATTTGTGTTTCACGCCAATGAATCGGCCGATCCCATTTCCCTATCTTTAAATTGAAGCTATATGACAACCCGGCATCAATAATTACTACGCCGAGAGGGCCACAGGAAAGTGAGAGCGTAAGATGTCTCTTTCATTTGTTTATTTTTCTGTCAAAATTCAAGTTTATCACAAAATGGCCTCCCATCTCAAATTAAGTATATTATGATTGGCACTCCAACGTGGGGCCACCCTCTTTAAAATTAAATATAATAATATTGGCGCTTCAACGAGGGCCACACTTTTCAATCCATTAATTTTATAACAGTATATATAATTACATAACTTAACAATCTAGTTCCTGCTCTTTAATAAGTGACCGAAATTTTGATATGATATGTAATATATAACGTACGCATTTAAAAAAAATAAGACATTACAAAGTGTTATTTGCCCTTTCTCGGTTATATCCCTGCAGTAACTCGAAGAGCAGTCTATAATTAATATTCAAAAATCCATGTACATTGCTTTTCGCGTACAAATCCGGTGGGTTCAATGGGTGGAGTGCCACAAAATAAATTATTTATTTATTTTACGCCTTTTGGCAAAAGGAGGTTCAGGCCATGAAGTCTGCTCTTCCACCTAACTGTGACTTGGGTAAGGGAATTGGGAAGGAGAGATGTTGGGTTGTCAGGGAACTTACGGTACCGATTCGACATTTGCCTGGTGTAGGTGAGGGAAACTAGCTGAAAACTTCACTTCGTTCGGCCGAGCAGGGTTCGAACCCACGCTCAGCGAGATCGTGGAAGCGAAAACGTTAACGGTAAGTTATGTCATCAATAAAATTCTTTACTACATTTATCCCCAACAAAAACTTTTCCATACGCATGCTGGCCAGTACCATTTGGCAGTCAGTTCCTTTGTGAGTGCTCCACGCTAGTCAAATGTTAGTATTTTCAGCTAACTCAAACTGATTAAAAGCGTCTCGTAAATCTGACATTGAAAATAACTCGTCGCCTTGGAATAGACGCATACATTTCATCAACTCTGGGAAGAGGATAGTTTCCATCGACAAGCATTTTATTTACTGTAGTTTTGTAATCTACACACAGTCGAAATTTGCCATTCGAACGCACTACAGGAACTATAGGCCCATTCACCATTTTCAACTAAACTAATAAACATGTCAACGGCCAGGAAAAAATTCCGATGGACAGAGACTCGAACCCGGGTTCCTCCATTGGCTGCAAGTTTGCTATAAACTGAACCACCCGCCTCGACTCCCAAACCCGTACGCAACCTCTACCCGACCTGGTCGTAGATTGTGTCCTTCCCAATTAACATTTTTCACTGAAGTTGACCTCACTCGATTCCTCTTGCTTATTTCCTTTTTGCTTGATTTACTGCACTACAAATTTATTAATATATCTCAAGACATTAGGAATGCATTAAATTTAGCAAAAGAAAATTAAGCAAGAGGAATCGAATGAGATCAATTGAATAGAAAAGTAAAATTGGGAAGAACTCAACCTAGGACTCCCAAAATTGTGTTCACTATTTATTCACGGAATACCTTAATAATTGGTGTCACGCTAAAGTTGAGTCTGAAATTATCCCCTGTGAAAGAAATTTTATTAAATTCAAATCTAAAAGACGTTATGCCCCCTGATGCAATGGGAATCTTTTTTTTCGCGGGGGGGGGAGCTTTACGGCTCCTGTCGACATCAAAGGTCATTGGAGCCCGAAAAACTTGTAGAGGTAGGGAAAATGCAGTTTCGCACTAGGGAGAGCCAACATGACTCTCCCCGTGTGTGGGACTCGCCGAATGATTCAACCCTACCCACTAAAAACCCTCCTGATCTACAACACACCAAAACATGTCTCACAACATACATCAAATGGAGGGGGGGCTACAATGAGGGGGGCACATAACATGAGGGGGGACAAACAATAAGGGGGGACAAAAATGAAGGGTAGAACAAAATATGAGAGGAATGAGGAAAATGAAAGATACCCTAGCCCTAATGGCGTCGGGACCGAAAAGAACAAGAGGTGACCGAGGAAGGTCAGGAAAGAGAAAGGAAGGTGCATGGCACAAGTAAGTGGAAGTAATGCCAGACTCCGCTCGGGGCCCCGTGCTCGCCAAACACGTACTTACTAGATGTAAGTCCCCTGGAGGGAATGGGAACTCTATCCCTTTATAAACGTGAATGTCACTGAATCCTCAAGAAATTTTCGATTGTTGTAAAATTTGGTTAAAGAATTAAGCAAAGAGGAATCTAGTGAAATCAAGTTGAATGAAATATGTTAATTGGGAAGGACACAAACTAGGATTTTCAATAATGGTTTCCACTATTTTCGGACGGAATAACTTGAAATTGGGTGTCAGGTTATAGTAGAGATTGTAAAAATGATATTTCTTAAAAACAAATATAAAATAATTTATGCCTCTCGATGCATCTTACCCCCACTTTTTATAAACGTGAATATCGTTGGATATATTACTAATTTTTGAGTGCAAAAAATTTAGCAAAAAAGTATTAAGCTAGAGGAATTTAATGAGATAAATTGGATTGAAGAACAAATTTTTATGAAGGACACAATCTAGTATTTTCATAAACGGTATTTACTATTTTGTCACGGAATAACTTAAAAATTGGTGTCAGTCTAAATTGGAGTGTGATATTTATCCCTGTGGGAGAAATATTCTTAGGCACAAATCGGAAAGAAGTTGAAGCCCCCGATGCATGTTAACACCATTTTTTATAAACATGAATATCTTCGGTTAGGAATTTAGGAGTGCATTAAATTTAGCAAAAGAAAATTAAGCAAGATGAATCGAATGAGATCAATTTGAATGGAAAAGCAAAATTGGGAAGGACACAATTTAGGTCTTCAACAAGTGTTTTCACTATTTATTCGCGGAATATCTTGAGAATTGATGTCAGGCTAAAGTTGAGTCTGAAATTAACCCCTGTGAAAGGAATTTTCTTAAATATAAATCAGAAAAACCTTATGTCCGTCGATGCTATGGGAACATAACTCTACCCCTTTATTAACGTGAATATCTTTCAATCTACTAGAAATTTTGGTTTTCTGTAAATTTGCAATGAAGTGTTAAGCAAGGGAAATCGAGTGTGATCAACTTAAATTAAAAACATTAATTGGCACGAAGCTATCAGCTGAGCATCGCTCGGACCGGGAACTGCCATTAAAATAGTTAAAATAACCAGTGTGATGTCGCCTAAGATTTATGTCCCCCAGAGCGCGTCTAGAGAGTGTGGCCGATATACCCCCACCACCGAGATCCACCATGAATTTGAAAAGTGAGGATGCTGTACAAGTTTTCAAAAATCAGTAAGTAAAAGTATTTTGATCTTACAGTGTATATTGATTTTATTTTTCTTGAGTAAAAGAAGAATAGTCTAAGATGACTCCCGAGCAACGCCAAGTGATCAGCTAGTTAAAAATAATTTTTTTTTTTTATTTGAAAAACTTAAAAAAAAGCGTCGTTGTCCTTTGATCAACGCGCCATGTCGATGGTACAGCTGTATCGTTTCTTTTTTTCTCGCGAGATGGACCTTCTGTCAAGTTCATGCGACATCTATCGGACGAACTTTAAACTGTGGCGCGTCTAAGGCTCTTCAGCAGCGAACAATCCCGAACGGTTCGGAACCGTCCTGAATTCCGCGCATGCGCACTGAGGAAATCCCTGGAGAATTCCGAACCGTTCCGAACTGTTCGGAATTTGCTGCTGGAACAAACCTTTTGTTATACGTAAAAGCACGAATATGTGGACAGTACCATGAACAGATCGCTCGCCTATGTTCGGCTTCCTTTGATGTGTCTGAAAAGACCGACACTGCGGGAAAAGGCGAGCACTGGTATTCGTGTTGCGACGTATAGCCAGCAACCCATCCTCTGCCATCCACACTATTCGCTATTCGGCTGTAAGGGTCTCGGCTATTTGGAGAGCGGTTGTTAGGATTTCGCAGAATGACGAATGCGTGGATCTGCCCATAAGCCGAAGGACAAATGATCATTAGTAATTTTCAACCTCTCGATATTTAATGGATTGGGAGAATATGCATGGTGGTCTGAGTCATTGAGTAAAAAACTATGAAATTCAGACAAAGAAATTGGTTGTGATCAATATTTCATTTAACATTTCGCTATCATCCTCCAATATTGTGAAGAGACGTTATAAGACGTATTGTTAAGATAAAATTAGTTTAATTTTCCCTGTATGACATCCATTATTATGTCTTTTGTTGAATTATCTCGTATGATTTGAATAATAATGAGTGACATCCATTGAAGTTAAAACGAAGGTTATGTTGTAAGGCCCTACGATTTGTTCTGATGAATTTTGTATTATAGAAATGTATTGTGTCTTTAATGACAAGTTTAGAAGCGACTGGCCCTCATACGCATTTTGTGTCAATACCATTTTTGAGTTGATGCAATAGGTAAAATTTTAAAACTGAAAACTCCAGCCATGAACTACGGATTTTCAACAATTTCTTCCGTATTAACTTGGGAAGTGTTCTAGCTTCGAGAGAACGCGCGACTGGCTTTGTGAGACTTTAGGGTGTCAATTATTTCAGTTCTTCCGTTGTACGTTTGACTCAATTATTTCAGGATTTTGAGACGTTAATTTCTGTATTACAAGTTAGTCGCGTTGACCTCTTTTTTTTGTTTTTTTTCTTTCCGCAGCGTACACTTTGACGGAGCAGGCAAAGTCGAGATTCAAACTCAACAGCGATACCTTTTTATTAAAATTATGTTAGTTTATATATAAATGTCGTAGTATATTGTTGAAGAATGTAAATATTTAAAGTGACTTATTTACTTTGCTCCGTTGGGATGTGACGTTTAGAACGTCGGAACGGAAAGATGGTTAGGAATCCTGTACTCGTATAAATGGATTTTGCGTGAACTATGCCGAAGAATGAAAATAGACCTACCACGTTGATTTTGTTGTATTTGGGTTTTTCAGCATGGGTTTCTTTTGTTTCTGTTGCTGTTAAACAAGTCTTTGAAGTATCAATACCGGTAAGTGTAACTTAACCTCCAAATCATAATAGCGAAAATATGCATAGAAGCTGTTTGTGTAACCTCGAGAGACGAAACGCTGCTGTAATAACTACCTTGGGTGGATAAAGATTTGAAGATTATTGGAAGTTTTGGAACTCATTGTGGTAACTTGTATTGTACACTAATGACAATCATGGCAATTTAGTCCGGTATAAGCTGTGCTTTATGTTTGATACACTTTTATTTGACAATATATGTTGTTTGCATTAATTTTGGAGTTCTAAGTGTTTAAATGTATTGTTAATATTTTAACTATGCTAGTTTGATGATTAGCCATGTTGATGATGTGACCTCAATCAAATTTTGTGTAATTTATGTTCAAATTTAATTCATTAAATTGATTCAATTCTTCTTAACTTAGAAATTACACTATGATTTTTTAATGGTGTAGATTGCTAGTATGCACTGCTTTATCGTAATTCAATCATGCCAAGTGCAATGCTTATAGTGCTCAACTTTAAGACTTTATTTACCTCCAACATATTTAGATTTATTTTGGTTTTCAGTTTGTATCTATTTTTTTATCGAAGCTCTACATTTTATGTGTTAATGTCCGATACATGTCTAATTTCNATTTTGGTTTTCAGTTTGTATCTATTTTTTTATCGAAGCTCTACATTTTATGTGTTAATGTCTGATACATGTCTAATTTTATTATATATTTTAACTGAACACATCGTTTGTCTCTTCAGCAGCTTGATTTATAACGTCCCAACATAGAACAATAGGAAGTGCCAAAGGATTGGAAACAACATGGAAAAAACAGAAAATTAGGTAGGTATGTTTTTATTTAGTAGTACTTAGTGTCAATGACCTCTATTTTTTATATTGTTTATCAATGTCATCGATAATTAATTTGTTATTTAATATTTTCTCTACAAAAAGACATTTTTCTTGGTTTATTGTATTATTATTGATGTCATTTGTATTGTTGTTAAAATTTGAAGTTTGTATTACTTGTCTCTGCTTGATTAGATTTAAACTTGCAAAGTAGTTTATTTAGAAGAGGCATTTGTTGATTTCTCCAGACAGACACATTCTGAAATGCATTGGAAAACAGTCTGAAGAGATCTGTCATTGGTTTATTTATATCAGCAACTTCTCCCAACCAATAGCGCACACTAATAAGATTGAGAACATCCAATTTCTTATTTTACAGATTAATGTGAGACTCACAAGTCCAGTCGTATTGATCCATCTTTTTCTCTGTTTTGTTTTGATCCATCTATTTTTTGTGGAAAATTTGTCGATTGATACAGTCTATTAAGAACTTGCTTGGATTATAAAAGACTCGAGCATCCCCAGTTGCAAAGTGCGGCATTAAATAGCTCGAATTCCAAACAAACTGGAATGTTCTGGTAAAAACCGTGAAGGAATAAAATCACTCTTCACATATATGAGTATACTACCCAATATGCATTCATATAAAGCTGATAGATTCGGAGAGTTAGTGTTCTGCTTAGTTCTTCTATTGACAGCTGTACATACATAAAAATAATTAAGTTAAGTAGTATGAATTTTAAATTACCATGTTTTTCTTTTTCTTAATATTACAGTTGGATTTTGATAATGGTAAGTTTGTGAAGGACTGAGGAAATTGAGTGCATTCTCTTTCTACGATGTGAGCAGTGCAGTTTTTGTAATTCTATGCCTGCGAAGATACCAAACAGCACGGAAATGTGCCACGTTTTAATTGTTNACCAAACAGCATGGAAATGTGCCACGTTTTAATTGTACTTTAAAATTTGTTGAAGTGATGTTCAGTGAAGAATATTGTCTGCTTTATTTGGTTAAGGTTTAATCTTGCACTGAGACGCAATGCGTAATCTTAGTACATTTTCTCATTTGAAATTTTTCAGTGAGAGACGCAGAATTTTCCTCTAAAAAATCACACAAAAGTAGTTCTCGTATCTTGTCCCTTTTTCTTCGTGTACAGAGTGGGGGGTCACAGTACTTGAAATTAGGGAAAACTTTCTGACTGGTTCTCATGTATAGGTGAGAACACCGCCTCTCTTAAAATACTTTGTATTCGTTGTATCATCTAAGCAATAAACTGATTATTCTTTTGTTGAATGTGTAGGGGAGGCGGAGGGGGAGGCGGCGGGAGAAGCAGAAGAGGAGGCAGCAGAAGGAGGAGGAAGAAGAAGAAAAAGGAGTCGTTTTTTACTTTTAGAAAATGCTTAGTGTTTCCTCTTCGTGTTGTTTGAGCTTTGAAGAAGAGGATTGTTTTCTTTGGTAGGTGTTCCCTAAGTAAATAGAAATCTCGTTATTCCAATGAAATTCTTCTCCATTATAACTTTTGAAGTTCAACAATTGGGGTATTTATTTGGCCGTGTGTATTTTCCATATGTTAAGCTGCCGTGTTCCTCTTGCCGACCGAATAGTTTTCTTATAGTTCTTAATCGAATGCTATCGTGATTGTTCAGTAACGACCTGAAGTTCCTCGTGTCAAACGTGTTTGCCAAATCCCTGACAATAATTTCACTTCTGTTCATATTTGATGACGAATGCATTAACATTTCGTGTTGATTTATTTTTATCTCAAATGCTATTGATTAACCAATATCAAATTATATTTGTTGAAAAACTATGTTATCCTGTTAAAAATAGGGGAATAAAGAAATTTGTACTAAGCGAGTGATGTTTCTTAGTGCCTTTTTCTCTATCCTGATGTAGATATGTGGTGTTGCAAATTTGTACAATAAAGATGAGCATACTGTGTGACCTGTTAGTTGTATGTATAAAAATTATTTGCCGTACTTGCAGTATCATGGATACAAATATTAGCTAAATTTTTTGCTGTAACCTTGGTATGGGAAGTTTTAATATGCTGGTCTTATATTTTGTTACCTTGAAGAATTGTGTTCACCTGGAATTATGACTGTTTCGCATCGCCCCTTGTCAACTTCTTGTAAATCTGAAGGTTTTCAAGAATCACACATTTTTCTGACGATTTTATCATTTGTTTATTATTTTTGGCAAATCTTAAGATTTACTCTGATTTGCAGATCTGGAGCGGTTACGATGGCTACACTGGCAGAGCAAGCATCTAAGTTGCTTGATTTTAATCAAAAATTGGATATTGCCCTTCTGGATAGTGTTGTGGGATGTATGTACAGTGGAATTGGAGAGCAGGTATGCAAAATCAATGTACTGATGGAATTTGTCGCTTCTGACTGTGTATTTTGAAAGGAAATATGCCGATGTGTGTGGTAGTTAATTGAATTTTATTTTTTATTGTCTTATTTTTATGATGAGGCAAGTCCATACATACGTGTAACCTGTGGTACTTCCTTTTTGCTGTGGGTGGGGAAATATGTGGAGGATACAATTCTTTCTTGCGTGTAAATTTCTTCCTAATGCTTCTTATTGACGGCAACCCTCTGCCTCCTCCAGCTGAGCCGCAAATTGTCTCGGAAGGTATTGATTGGCCATTTTGGCCTCTGGTACGCTGTGAGGGGAAGTTCCGTCTTTGAAATAGTAATAGTTGTAGATGTAGTAATTTATTTAGTCCATATATTTTCATGAAAATAACACACTAAAATAAAATATATGAAATTGCAGTATATGGATTAATAAAATACAATATAAGGCTTTGCGTCAATAGGATGGTATAAATTTCCTTATATTGCAGTGTAGCTCACTGACAGCTGAGGTTGTGGTTAACTGAAAATTTACATATGACAGCAACTAATAAGTGTAACTATGTTGATTTTAAAGGACTTTCTTATGTTGTAGACAGTGACAACCTGCACGTATTACTTATGCATTATGTACGAATAAATTTAAACTATTGACTTGTATATATGGTTATTTTAACGTAGTTGAAACAGAAAGTTCTTTTAGTGAGTGTTTCATCTCGATCTTTACACTATTGTCTACGGTAAGAAGTCACGGTGTGGGTGATACCGGCTGCCACCCTAGTCTTTGCTAAACCTGTCGTACTTGTAAGATAGCAAGGGCTGATGGAGAATGTTGGAGAGCAGGTTTTGGCACCTGCATATCCAGAGTGGCAGAAGTACTTCCTGGATTGACAGCAAAACTTTCAGCCTACCACCTGTCCAGATTTGGTCCTCCCCTAGTGGTTTTATGTTTGGTTGGGTCTTTCCCAGTTAAAATTGTTATCCACTAAAGTCTGTGATTTCAATGATTGTGAAAAAGTAGCATCACTTTTTTAATTCTGGTATTTTCCAAATTCTGGTTAGATGGAAGAGCACACCTTATGGGCTGGATATTAGAACCATTAGGCATAAAATAAATAAACAAGAAGTTTCTCTTCTTATGATGATGTCCTGTAGAAAGGAGTGAAAATTAGCGCATTTTATCAATTGAAATAATAAATTGCATCACACTCTTAGATTAATTTACTGATTTTTCTTTAGCAACGAATAGCTCAGGAAGTCCTAACTTCCTTGAAGGAACATCCTGATGCCTGGACAAGAGTGGATACGATCCTTGAATTCTCTAGCAACCAGCAAACTAAATATTATGCTCTGCAAATATTGGAACAAGTCATCAAAACAAGATGGAAAGTGCTGCCTCGGAATCAGTGCGAAGGTAGTGTTGTGTTTCCTCATTTCAGTCACTTCACGATAGAATCCGTCACTTCACAGTTCACATCCTCGGGATTTACACAAGCCTCCTGTCGACAAAGTTGTGTCAAATGCTCGGCTTACAAAAAGGGATCTATACTCAGAAACAGAGGAATTCAAGACAAAGGAATAAGCACAAAAATTTATATTGTAAGATCATAAATGTAGGAGATGCAAAATTAAACCTCACACTATACAACTTGCACTCTTCTAGCTCAGATTACATCCACAGATACAATCAGGTTACTAATATTATCCATCAGCAACTGTGGTAAGTATGGACTGAGAGAAGACATATAAATCATATACATTGCAGTAACCAACTCCCATTTACCTACAAACTGCTTACCACAAGAAAATCCAAAAATTTCAAGGTTTAAAAATAGAAACTGGAGTCATCCCTCACAGTCTGCATCTCCCAACTCCCAAATAAACATTTATTCAATGTTTCAAAAAGCTGCTATCCTTAATACCTGTAGAATAGTCCAAAGGTTTTTAAGTAGTGACATCACTTGAAGTGAGGATGCTAGGTACACCCTGCACCCTATCAGAATCCAACTTCAACTTGTGAAAACAGAAAAAAGAACAAAATAATAATAATAACAACAATAACAATACATTATTTGTAATCCAATCTTTTAATTTCTTTTTTTTACCAGCCTTGTTTATCATTTTTACGTAACTAAAACACTTTTTAAAAGTCAAACAGCAACATTTATTACTGATTTTTTCGTTTAATGGTGATATTTGAATATTAGTATACATGGCTATACTACTCTATCTTAAGAATATGT
This sequence comes from Laupala kohalensis, assembly GCA_002313205.1. Classification (NCBI taxonomy): domain Eukaryota; kingdom Metazoa; phylum Arthropoda; class Insecta; order Orthoptera; family Trigonidiidae; genus Laupala; species Laupala kohalensis. The sequence continues at coordinate 8,537 of NNCF01130297.1, read as the reverse complement.
CATTTAAATCAGCTGTCCAACTGGCAGCCCGTGAAATTTCTTTTACAGTACATTAGTAAGTTGTAGTACATTTTACATTACAGTTTTCATCAAACGTTTGGGGGCAAAACTTTGTTTTTTGGGGACAGTGAAAGAAAATATAAACTTGTGTTCGGAATTACCCCATCGTAGATTGCAATATGAAAACATTCTATTATAAAACTAAATGTTAAAAACACTTTCTGAAAATAAGGAAATATACAATTTAATTTTTTCAGCTTGAAATAATATAAATTTGTTGATGAGAATAAAACATCACGTTACAAGTATAAATAAATATGACCCATTAGTTTTATTCGTTGTGCAACATTTTGCCGTGCCGGCCCCAATCAATAAGAAGTGTATAGAAAATGGTCCAAGTTGAATAGCACTGATTTAAATAATCATAGTGGTACATTAATGCCTCATAGGAGAATAATCGTTTCTATTTCACTGGATTTTTTCCTTTGTATACATCATCTTATCTGAAATAGAATTAATTGTCAAATACTATTGATATTGCAATGTTTATGCATTAATATGACTTGCAAAATGTTTTGTCCTGTGCTCATTTATTTTTTGTTTGTGTATTTGTTGCAGGTATCAAGAAGTATATTGTGGGGCTAATAATCAAGACTTCATCTGATTCAGAGACTATGGAGAGGGAGAAGGTTTACTTAAATAAGCTGAATATGATCTTGGTTCAGGTACGTGACATCGAGTGCATCGTGAATCNGTGAATTGCTGAAAGCTTAAAATTTATCTGTTTTCGTGTTTAGGCTGTAAATAGTGCAAATAGAAACTACGATGCTGACTGCAAAATATTCCTGTATATATTTTAGTGTTCATATGATACATGGTAAGCTTCAAAAATGTTTATTTTTCAAACCCATTTCTAAAGCCCTGGAAAGTACTTAAATGTTTTTAAATATTTTAAAAATAGGTTAATTATGTTATGTTGAATGAAAATGGGAGACGGGACTGAGATTCGAACTCGGGACCTTGAGCTTAATGCGCTCATGCACTTACTGACTGCGCCATCCCGTTCACCTCCTGGTCCCGTCTTCCATCATAATTCAACTTGTGAGACCCAATGACCTCTGAGGTGGTCTCGTAGAGACTACGCTCCTCATATGAGGCGACTCTCTTAGGAAGTACTTTGTTTTGGGTCATATTTTCCAATTCTGGTTCAAAAACGCACAGAAATCTCTTAGATTGCGGTGAACCTCACCGCCAGGTAACAGATTAATTATGTTATGTTGAATGAATTTGGGTGCGTTTTTTGGGTTGAATTTAAAATAGGTGCTTATATTTTTCTCTGTTGCATACATTCCTCTCAGCTTTCACAAAAGGGTAGAAATCAACTGTTTGATTCGTTAGATTTTGTGTGTGAAGCTAATGTTGAGTCAATTTTATGCAAAGAATTCTTAGAGGTTTCTGTACAATCTGATTGTAGTTTCTGGTTTCAGGTTCTGAAACGAGAGTGGCCCAAGAACTGGGAGTCCTTCATTCCTGACATTGTTGGTGCAAGTAAAACAAATGAAAGCCTTTGTCATAACAATATGGCTATTCTAAAATTATTAAGTGAAGAAGTGTTTGATTTTTCTAGTGGACAGCTAACTCAAACTAAAGCTAAATACTTGAAAGATACAATGTGTTCGGAATTTTCCCAAATCTTTCAGCTCTGCCAGTTTGTCATGGTGAGTGATGTACATTGTTCCTTTGAGGACAAACAATTGTATCGGTTTTGATAGGCAAAAATTGGAAAGTAAAATATCTAGAAATGGGTCTTTGGGTTTTTTAACAAGTGCGAAGGAGCAGAAATGATTTCATGTTTTTATTGTTCACTCTAACAGCGTGATACACTATTTGCGAGCACTGTTTCCCACGAACTAATAGGGTTATCAGCTTGATTTGTGTGTATAAATGTTGCTCAATTAAATATCTGAAAATCAATTTCTCAAATTTTGCATATTTTACTTTTTAATGGATGAAAAAACCAGAAAAAAATTTGGCACATTGTCCTGAATTTTCTTTCTGCATTGATTTAGGATAGAAACAGGAAATTTTGAGTGAATGTGTCTTATGAATTGTAGAGGCTCACCATAAAAATAATTATCAGAAATTCTGTTTTTAAAGAGTTATTTTTGATGAAATGTGATTTTTCATCATTTTGCTACTTTTACTATACCTTGTGTACTAATAGAGTTATTTTGTTGTTTTAGTATGTAAATATAGCTATTTCTTATAAATAGAATCTGGTGTGCTAGTCGACATTTAATTTTTGTTAGTTTTTGGGGGGTAAAAAGTTATTCAGATGTTTGTCGTTTGTGCTAGTGACATGACATACTACCTGTGCTGTAATTCTTGAACTAGTTTAGATGTTTAACTAGTTTAGTTTAAATTGTGTATGTAAACATGCTATTAGTGCCTACACTAAATTATAACAAAGGGAATACCATATCACATTAAGAAAACCTTCTGTGCAAAGCTGGGCAGGGTCATCTAGTTCTAAGATAAATGGATTGCTCATTTTGTTATTGATGTTTGATTAGTGGAATGTTTATGAATTATTTTGTATCTGTTCTCTTTGTTTACGTAATAGTTCTGTTATAAAAGTTGTCTGCTGTAAATTACTCCTTTGTGAAACTATGGTATGCAAGTCAATGTAACGTGTAGTATTCATTCTACTTTTTATATGATTGTTTTATTCCTCTTATGTATCATCTATAAGAGGAAAAATTTTGAGAACATTATTTGTATTTATATTTTTGATTATGTATGGTATCCTTTCTTCTGTGGTGTTTGTTATCTGCTTTTAATTTGTCTCACTTGTATTGTCTTATTGGATATAAATACTGTAGAAGAGCATAAAATGAAAACTAACTAATATCATACTTAAAAAATATACTAAAGAAAAAAATGTAATAAACATTTACAAAAATATGGGTACAAATAATATTCTCTCCATTATTTATTTTGTCTGAATATATTCATATATTTGTTGAAAACTATGCTTTAATTTTGTTGTTGTGATGTTTCCCATGTTGCATCATACATTCCCCAAGTGAATACCAGATAAAGTTCTAGGCATTTACTCATTTATCCGTCCTCTTAAAATGCTATGTCTAACAAAAATTGTACATTAAATATTTTTACAATTGCTCATATATTTATTTTTTATTTTCGTTGAATCAATATACATAGAATGTCAACTTAAATGAAAATAAATATTCATCGATTCGAAGATGTTTTCAACTGCACTTTTGATTGACGAACTCACGATCGATATCTCATCCATGTTTAACCCTTCTGTGTGATATGCTGTCAATAGAATCATGTCATGTTCTTTCCATCAGCAACAAGCCGTCTAGAGAACGCGTGGGTTTCTGTTTCAGTTTGCGGGAATCTGTACTGAGATGTCATTCTGCATATCGAGAAGGTGGGAATTGTCACGAAACAGTTTTATGAAGTGGGATAGGAATCAACTGCACGGGGAGAGTCTAAGTCTGAGTTTGAAAACTTTTAGCGAAGGGCATCTTCAGGGAAATTTTTGAGAGGGGCTACTTCAGAATTGCGTTTGATTCCATGTTATGTGTTACATTAGTTATATCAACAAAAAGTGAAACTTGCACATGGATTAAATATTTATGTATTGAAAGTATGGTCATAAAAAGAGTTTCGAAATCTCTTTGGATGTGTGTGATTTTTGGGTTCGGGAGAACCTATTCTCAAAGTTTTGTCATGTTGTCCACTGTTGTGTGGGTCCTTTTTCATTTTTCTCCTCGATAACTTTTCAACAAAATGATGAAATATTTAGGTTTTTCTTGTGCCCTTTCCATAACAAGTGCTGCCAACATGATGCTGCAGTGTTAATTTTGTTGCCGGTATGTTTTTAATAGTGTTTTGTTTTCAGGACAATTCTCAAAATGCACCTTTGGTTGGAGCTACCTTGGAAACTTTGTTAAGATTTTTGAATTGGATTCCACTTGGATATATATTTGAGACGAAACTTATCACTACTCTTGTGTTTAAGGTGAGGAATTGTAGAGAAATGAGAAAATAGAATTTCTCTACTTAGTATTCTGAACTGATAATTTTCCTGTGATTTATGTTATCTGCATTTTCTATATTTGCGTAATTGTTGATTAATAAATGACACTGGTTGCTTACACCCTATAATGAGATCTTTGGTTATTTATGCTAATTATGTTGTTATTTAAGATGAGAGCCCTGCTTTGAGGTCCTCTGATCAATGTGTGCTTCTTGATTTTATTCCTTACTTGCGTCTAACTTCTTTTTCCTTTCTTCAATATAGTATCTGTCTTGTTGTTGTGGCTAAGAAGGTTCAGGAATTTCAAATATCAGATTTTCTTGTTAGCTTTCACACCATGAGCCGTTTCTTTGAAGAGCTTATATCCAAAGTATCTTAAATCCATAATGAAACTTGGTAATCAAAATTTTTATAAGCCTTTATTGAGATAGAACTTTATAAAGTAGTGTGTTGTTTTAGAACCATACGCTCAACTGAATTACAATATATTACAACAATATTTAATTACAAAAATCTTCAACCTGTGGAAATGCTAAAAACAAAGTCATGTGAAGGTAAGACATTTTAGGAATAACGTGTTCAATGTGCCACAAATTTGAACAATTTCATTTTCTCCCCGTTTTAAAAATAAATTTTGTTCTAGTGCTACAAGTTGAATGAGAATGGTAGACGGGCCCGAGAGGCGAACGGGATGGCGTAGTCAGTAGGAGCATGAGCGCGCTGAGCTCAAGGTCCCGGGTTCGAACCCCGGTCCCGTCTCCCATTTTCATTCGACGTAACATGATTAATCTGTTACCTGGCAGTGAGGTTCACAGTAATCTAAGAGATTTCTATGTTTGATTTAATTGAACAAATTAGAGAACATATTTGAAATGCTGAATGATTTATTGAAAATTGAATGAAATTTTTGTCACATGTCTGAGACTCGGCTGTGAGGCCGGATGAAGGGCTGGTTGCAGATGGAGGTGGGCTGACCAGAGTTGACAAGTGTCAGGAGAGTAGAAAATGTATTTCTGAAATTGCTTTTTGAAGAGTGGGAGAAGTAACTTCAGGGGCCCTTTTCACAAAAGTACAAGTTTGTAAGTGACAAGTAAATTTTCTCAAGTTAGTAAAATATCCAGTTAACAATATTTCACCAAGGTACGCTTGTAAACTTGTAATTACACGTGAATTCTAACAATTTTACAAGTGATTTACTCATAACCAACTAACATTGTGAAGTTACTAACAATTGTACCTGACAAACTTGTAAAATAAACTTGTTACCAACGAAGAATTTCCTACCGAGCTATGAACGTAGGTTAACTGTGTTACAAGCGTTGTTTTATTAATATGAGGTATTAAAATACTTCGTCAGAAGATGAAGATGATCTATTCATTCGTGTACAGTGACATAAGAAAACATTCAGTGAAAGAGTGAACTTAACATTTGTGTCGGTGTGCGAATTTAACAAATGCTGTAGAATGATGTCTGTAAAGCTATATAAAAAAGAGGGACATATTACAAAAACCATACTTATTTTATTATATATTTTAATTTAGTTTTTTGTCATTATTTTAGCTTGGTTATTAGTATATGTAAATATATAAAGCTTCACAGTTTTGATGAACTCCATTATGTTGTGATGTAGAGATATGGTACTTGGTTTTTACAAGTAATTATGAAGTGTTATTCAAGTGAGGAAGGATGTATGTATTCCTTGCTTTTTGAGTGAATTGGCTATTTTTTGGAATATATTTCCAAGAAGTATAAAGGAATACCAAATTGCAGGTTGATTAAAAAATAAACCCTTCTCAATCCACTAATTTATCTCTCATTACTTGGTATGTGAATGATCTTGTACTATTTTCATAGCAGATTTTACTTGCAACATCCAATGACTGCATTGGTCACTTAAATATCTATAATTTTTGAGAACTTTAAATTTCATTCATGTAATATGACTTAAATTGGAAAACACACTAATGATGTCATGTGTTTCTCTTATTCAACAATTTGTTAAGAAGGCAAACTAGAAATGAATATAACTTGATTCTTTTATTTGAAATATATTATTTTAACAGCTTTTTGATGATAAACATGTTAAATAATTGTTCTTTTTTTTTTAGTTCCTGAATGTCCCAATGTTTCGGAATGTTACATTAAAATGCCTCACCGAGATAGCTAGTGTAACAGTTTCAAATTATGACGATATGTTCATAATATTGTTCACACAAACCATGGTACAACTTGAGTTGGTAAGTTGGTTTTAACATTTCATTGAGTTAACTTGATATCATTAATAAAAAAATATTACATTATTAATGCATGTATGCATATTTATTCTTATTTTGTTTAAAATTATAAAAAATATTTTTTCCTCTTTCTTTCCTGGTGTGAAATCACCCTTCCCAGTCTTGTTTGTTTTTTTTGTCTTTCAACCCCTTGATTTTGTCTGTTTTGTTCTTTAAATCGTCTATTGTGATTTGTAGTTCCCTAATATCCATCTAGATTTCCGTAATCCATCTAATACAGCTCTCGCTGTTCCATAATTTCTCTGTTATTCTCCCGATGTTCTGATTAGAATGAGATATGTTTTTTCCTGATTGTGCTCATTACTGGCTTCATTTCCCTGTAGACTGTTTCGTTGGAAGCTGCTCTCCAGCGTCTGTTAACTTGATATTTTTTGTTTATGCATGTTCTGACTATTCTTCTTTCAATCTTTAGTCTTTATTATTTAATTTTGTGGCTATTGAGGGATATTTTTTGTTATCTTTGTTCTTGGTGATACATTGTGTTTTGGTTAAATTGTTTATTCTAATACGCCATGTCGACTTCTCGTTGAGATTATATGTTATGATTTCTCCTAAACATTTAAATTTGTCTATAATTTTGATTCCTGTTTTTTTAAGGAGAAATATTAATTTTAGGAGGCCTATTTTCCCAACAATTTGCAGAGAATGATCTTCAAATCAAATAAGATACAAGGAATGAGAAAATAAAAATCAAACTCACCTGAGTTTCAGCCCACTGCTTTTGAGCAGTATTTCGAGAGTGGTGTATCAGAATGTTTTCTCCCGTATCAACCTTTTCGCTGCTCGCAGAACTGGACAAACACCGAACTTTGTCCAAGAGAGGGAATAGCACCTAATGAAACAATTATTGATGTTACGACTTAATTGCATGGCAATACAAGAAAGAGGTACATTATAATACACATTTGCAAATGAGATAAACTACATAAAAGGCTAATTGTGTGAATCACACATTTTAAATTTCACAAAATGTTACGATGCGTCTTATTATTACATTTTCTCACACATTTGACAATCTCCAATCTCTGTGCTCTGTTCCCCATTACATTCATTCATCTGAGAGCAGTTTCCACATTAGAAGTGAGAATCATGGGATGCATAGTATACGTGGCAAAGGTGTCTGAAGTGATTCAAAAACTTTTAAACTTATGGCTTGTGAAGAAAGCACTATCTACATTTATCACCACATGAACTATATAATTACCTGCCACAACACAGCTTGCCAAGTTGGCTGATGAAGCAATCCTCCATGAGCAGAAATAGTAGAGAATAAAGTTTGTCCAGCTGATTTACGAACAGCTGGTCGGGAATCCACACACAAATCACCTTCCAAACAAACATTCACAAATTGAAACAAGACAAACTGAGAAAAAATTATTTCATGGCATAATATAAGAAAGTAGCAAAACATCAACTATTGAAATATGGTACGACATTAACAAAAAAAGAACCAAAGGTAATGCAAACCTAATCTTGCATAAAGGCACATCCATAATTTGTCAAATGGGGGCATATTTGGAGTTCCAGGAAATTCTGGAAACACAGATGTATCACCCGATAATGACTGGCAAAGTTTTTCCTGATTCTGATAGAAGTAATCAGAAATGTTCCACTGAAATAAAACATTTTACCATTACAGAACATAATCACTCACACAAAGAATATAACTACGTAAAACTGCTACTACTACAAACCATCAATCCCACTGCGGTTAGGGAAATGTTTAACTCTTGAGTCTGTGATCCAAATTTAGCTGCAGTATCCACACACAGTGGTAAGCATCTCCACGGCATAACAGGAAGAAAGTCCGTCACAACAAGCTGCAAACACTGAAATGCGACCCGGATCAAATTTTCCCTGGAAATGGCAAACAAACAACCAATCCATCAAGGTGCAGTAGAACCTCATTTATGTGGTCTAACTGGAATCAGCAGAGACTCATATCATCAAGCATCCAGATGATCTGGATCAAGTGGAAAATAAATTCTTAAGGAATTTAACAAAATAGAGTTTACATAATGAAAAAAGTATAGAAGTAACTAGTCATATATACCACAACCAAATTAAGAAATAAAAATAATTTACTGAACACAGTATTGAAAAAATACTACAGAAGTGATGAGTCAATACATAGTGAAAATATGCCATAAGATGATTAATGAGCCAATGT